>BLSH010436248.1:47229-60568 GCA_018402905.1 Glandirana rugosa
TACGGGAAATCCGTACAACACTCCTATACCTTCACATGTAGTATACCAGTGTGACGTATACGCACCTCAATATAGTACACCCGAAACTGAAATATCCGTGGGGTATCTACGAAGCATTCAGCTGTGCAGATAGAACTTACTCTTGTTGATTTTCACCTGTTTATTAAGGGCCAGTCGATGGTGTTCAGCCCTGGTATACATATTAACCCTTCGGGGAAAATCAACAAATGCATAAAATTTCTTTGTATTAGTGTGTATAAATTCTGTGAGTATACATCACTTTGTGCACTGCTAAAATTAATGACTTGTAGACTATTAAAAACTGGACATGAAACAGATACAGACAAAAAAAAAAATCCCTTATAAAGTTCAAGATATAATCCAAATGAGAAGGGAGAAAAGGGAGGAACGGGAATCTGTATACATAATAACACATGGATCACTCTCAAATGGGTATGCGTGAAGCATCTATGGGGTGCCTATAAAGTCAAAGCCCACATGATATAACTCCACGCATATGCAGTGTGACCATATGATGTACACTTCCATATCCTCACAACATGCCTAAAGGGCATCTAGGGGGCCTCCTTCTCTTGGTTGGTGATTTTTACTGGGATGGATTTTGAGCTACTTTAAGGTGTATTGGTATTCTGGGGGTCCCTCCTGGGCTTAGCCATAGGGTATATAGAAAGAAAGAAGGGGTCCCAGATACCGTAATATTGTAAATGTAAAATGTATTTAAAACAGCGGCAGCTGATGTACTCACATAAGCACTTAAAAAATACAGCATGTAATCCACAAGCAGCAAGCTCGTATTCAAACGCCACTTCTGGTGTGCCTGTCCGTCCTGATGTGTAGCGTCACGCCCATGTAATTTCATCAGGTTTTAAAGCCTGCCACAAAGAGTGTCCTTAAATAGGCTTATTAAACGAATGGTAGAGCGGCCATTTTACTGCAGCTTGCATTCGGAAGCATTGCGGCAGGCATTGCGGCGGGCAAAGAGGGAACACACCATCCAACACACTACCCCCCACCATTGTTATTCAGGACTGTGTTGAAGACTCACATTCATGATTCATTTATATGTCAGATTTTGTCACTTATTTGCATGAATCACCATTAGCACTGTTGTTATATGCAGATGTTGCAACTTTTGACATGATTTCTACTTGCAATTTTATTTGCCTTGCAGCCAGATGGTAATATATCTACCAATTTGTGGTATTTCATTTATTTAGTGTTTTGCACAGTGTTTCGTTTTCACTGTATTTATTGCTTTGTTTTGCTATATATCCCCATGTGCGTCATATATGTGATTTATTTTTACACCACTCACACTTAACAGCGCAGCACCATACACTATATTTTTAACCGCCATCTTGGCTACGGATTGCCAAATCGGTAACTGCAGCAGTTAGCCTTTTCTTGTTTATTGTTTAGTGATAGCGCGGGAATACTACCCAACTTGTAAAACCTAACATTACCTACTCTAGCATACTAGAGGGTGCTACACAAAAAAACACTGTTTTGCATCTAGAAAAGTCACCGACCCTTTCCAAAAACGCTGAAAAAAGCATAGATGTGAACGGGTCACTTAGGAAAACCATGTTAAATGGACTGTAGTGCGTTTCTGCAAAAAACACCAAAAAATGCATAAGAGTGAACTGAGCCTTAAAGAGAAAGCTTCACCAGAAGTTAATAAAGATGGTTCCTATGCAGTGTTGTCAGATGGCTGGCTCCTCCCACCCCCCACTGCTATCTGCCAACGCTGGTCAAAGGACAAGGACATCTTATTCAATGCTCAGAGAAGAAGGGACAGTGCAGACAGAAAACGCACAGCCCTCGTCTCCTCTGAACACAGCAGGCAGAACATCTGCAGTCTCCCTTGCCATTAGGGTTACCACATCATTCCTTTAATCCAGGACACATATGAATTACCCAGGTTCTGAGGCTAATTTAATGCAGATGAGGCACCAAGTGAGTTTAATTACCACCTTAATCATCCACAGAACCTGTGTAATTAATATGTGTCCTGGATTAAAGGGATGATGTGACAACCCTACTTGCCATGCAACCCACAACCTTGAACAGCCCCTTCTCCATTCTGTAGCCATGCCTACTTTGCCACTGTTTAACCACTTTCCGCCCGCCCGCTGCAGCGTGACGGCGGCAAAGTGGCCCGTCATCGAGAACCACCGTCACTTGAGTTATGAATAACAGCGGCTGGGGAGCAGTGCCGATCATTCACAAAAACACAAACCGACAACAGCACGCACCTACAGCTTCTACACTAGTCTATCTCAGACAAATTTAGCAGCTGCTGGCCTCTGCTACAGTCCATGAGCCACCCGAATATGTGATTCTACATGATAGTCTTGGGCCTGGCAGTTTCATTTGCTTAACCTTTAAGCCATCCAGCAACACTGTAGATACGTTTAGGAATAAAATAAGTTCCAGCTTCACAGTGTCAGAACCTTTAAGCCAACTCGGCAACACTGTAAGCCTTTTGCGCACACATTTTTAATTCTGTTTATTCTGTTATTATAATCATGTTATACACCATCCCTGTGTGATGTGAAACGCATTAGATCCAGATTGGGTTTACTTCCTCTACATGCCCCTGTAATGTAGAAGCATAATGGGCTACTTACCTGCAAACGAAGCCTGCAACGTCCAGCACTGTCCCCTGTGCTGGCCGCGTCCATCTTCAGCCCTCTTCCTTCCGAGACCGCGACTCCGGCGCTGTGACTGGCCGGAGTTGCATGACGTCACTCCCGCGCATGCGTGAGGGAGCCACCAGTCACAGCACGATCACAGTAGAGGAACGGCACGGAGGCCGTTTCTTCACTGCGCATGTGCCGAAATGACGTCGGCACAGCAAATACACTGCATATCTCCTGAACCGTCCTGGTTTAGGAGATATGCAGGGCACCTACAGTTAAGCCTTATCATAGGCTTACCTGTATGTTAAAGTGGTTGTCATGAGTTGACAACCACTTTAATAGCTTGGAGCAGGTGTTATTTCATGAACACTGTAAGCGCAGTTTTAGATATAGGTGCGTCCTCCAAACGAGTCACCAGGCCCTTCTGAGAGACCAGCCTTCATCCTGGCTCTCTCCAGCAAGGGTCCTCCTCTGGATCTTCTCAGCTTGGCTCGGCTTCTTCCACACAGGCAAGACAGCCTAAGGATCACCGCAGGAATAGTAGGCCTCAGACAGGCTTCTGGGCCTACTTGCAGAGCTCACTTCAGCAGCATGTCCCCAGGCCAGGGGCCTGAGGCAAGAGAGAGCGAGCACATGGCCCAGCCCAAATAAATACCTCCTTCCCAGAATGCACAGCGGCTAGGAACCTCCTACTGGGCTGTTCAGGAAGAAGAAGAATTATTCATAGCTCAACCTAGTTGTACTTCTCATACTAGCCTGTGCTACCAGTGACACCTACTGGCAACAGTGAGAAATGCACAGCCCTATTGACATTAGAGCCAAACCAAAGGAACAGCATAATCAGTCTAAACTGTTTACAGCTCAGCCAAAAACTAAATTTACAGTATAGCCCCAGGTTTAGTAGCAAGGGGCTACAATTGCAATGGCCATCAGCCTATCAGGCCAAGGAGAGGTCCTAAGCACCTTGTCAGTGCATAGGACTTGAATGTCAGAGATATCATAAATCCCAATCAACATTATAGCGCTTTAGGCGATTTGTTTGCTCTTACAATGATGGACATCCAAACTGGAGGGTCTTCCTATCAGAATCCAGTCTCACAATGCCAGGGCAGTGGCATATATCAACCATCAAGGGATTAATCAGTCTTTCTGCAGCAAGAGACCTGGAAGAGATACTGTCCTGGGCAGAACTTTACAATCCAGCCTTGTAAACCATGCACATTCCAGGTGTGGACAACTGGCAAGCAGACTACCACAGCTGGTAGCACCTGGACCTAAGGGAATTGTGCCTATTCACGAAAGTGTGTTTCAGAGGTTAACTGGTGGGCTCAAGATGAGGACTTCTGGCCCTTCAGGTTCAGCATCAAACTAGATAGGATAGGTAAGGTGCATCGATCCTCTGGTTGAAACCACGGGTTCTCTGGTGGCTCAGTGGGATAAGTACAGTTTGATCTATTCCTTTTCTACCCTGAAAGTCCTTCTTCTGCCCCACAGGATTGAAATGGAGGGTGTCCGGGTGTACCCCATCACTTCTATGTGTACATAGCGGGGCTACAGGAAGTGACGTCATCCCACTGTTGTTCTCGAAGTTGAGACAAAAGAACAGAGAACCCAATCTACCAAGCAGCTCCTGCAAGGATAGCACTACAAAACCTTTCCTGTCAAGGCACACTCTACTAGATCAGTGAGTGACTCTTGGGCTTTTCGGTATCAAGCAACTGTTTCCCAGATTTTCAAGGCTGCCTCTTGGTCCTCTGTTCACACATCCTCTAAGTTCCACCAGGTGGATGTTCAGGCCTCATCTGATGGCAGCTTTGGGTGTAGGGTCCTTCAGCCCCTAGTTCTGTTGTTTTGTTGTGTGAGCCTGTTAATATTTTTTTATACTGTTGCTCACCCCTCAGATGAATTGTTTATTCCTTTTGGATGTCCCAGTTGTCTCTTAATATTATGTCTCTCGGGGAAGGATAAAGAAAATAAGATCTTACCATAAACCTGCAGGTTCCACCCTTCTGGGTTTGTTCTTCCTCCTAGTACTGCTTTTCTAGGCATGCTGGGGGTGGGAAGCGTTATACTAGGTTGGCAAGCAACTGTTTTTATTTTTGTTTGCCACTGTCAACTGTAGACTGCAGTATAATTCAATTATCTCTGAATCCTGTGGCCTTTAACAAACTGCAATAAATACATTTACAATAAGTAAAAAATTGCTTTTTTGTTACGTATTGTAGTGCACTCTGGCAGCTGCAGCTTGCTTGGTTTACACCTTGTATGGCATAAGGAAAGCTGGAAGCAGAAGGTGTGCTTGCAAACAAACTTACTAGAAATGAGAGTACATGGACAACAGACACTAATCAATTTGACTTTTTGCACACGTGGGAATTTCAAATATCAAATATGATGTACAACAAACACACACAAAGTGACTTACAGGCGAACCGTCTGACCACTCAAAGCCCTCTTCGGGATCACTGCTCACTAAACCAATCCAGGCATTTTTCCGTGAACCAGCTTTTCTGAAAGAACCAATAAAAAAGTTACTAAAACTCATCTTCCTTTACTGCACTTCCAGTGTAATGTGAAACCTAATATATAGTCAGTATCTCACAAAAGTGAGTACACCCCTCACATTTCTGTAAACATTTTATTATATCTTTTCATGTGACAACACTGAAGAAATGACACTTTGCTACAATGTAAAGTAGTGAGTGCACAGCTTGTATAACAGTGTAAATTTACTGTCCCCTCAAAATGACTCAACACACAGCCATTAATGTCTAAACCACTGGCAACAAAAGTGAGTACACCCCTAAGTAAAAATGTCCAAATTGGGCCCAAAGTGTCAATATTTTGTGTGGCCACCATTATTTTCCAGCACTGCCTTAACCCTCTTGGGCATGGAGTTCACCAGAGCTTCACAGGTTGCCACTGGAGTCCTCTTCCACTCCTCCATGATGACATCAAGGAGCTGGTGAATGTTAGAGACCTTGCGCTCCTCCACCTTCTGTTTGAGGATTCCCCACAGATGCTCAATAGGGTTTAGGTCTGGAGACATGCTGTCCATCACTTTTACCCTCAGCTTCTTTAGCAAGGCAGTGGTGGTCTTGGAGGTGTGTTTGGGTTCGTTATCATGTTGGAATACTGCCTTGCAGCCCAGTCTCTGAAGGGAGGGGATCATGCTCTGCTTTAGTATTTCACAGTACATGTTGGCATTCATGGTTCCCTCAATGAACTGTAGCTCCCCAGTGCCGGCAGCACTCATGCAGCCCCAGACCATGACACTCCCACCACCATGCTTGACTGTAGGCAAGACACACTTGTCTTTGTACTCCTCACCTGGTTGCCGTCACACACGCTTGATACCATCTGAACCAAATACGTTTATCATGGTCTCATCAGACCACAGGACATGATTCCAGTAATCCATGCCCCTAGTCTGCTTGTCTTCAGCAAACTGTTTGCGGGCTTTCTTGTGCATCATCTTTAGAAGGGGCTTTCTTCTGGGACGACAGCCATGCAGACCAATTTGATGCAATTTGCGACATATGGCCTGAGCACTGACCCCCCCACCCCTTCAACCTCTGCAGCAATGCTGGCAGCACTCCTACGTCTATTTCCCAAAGACAACCTCTGGATATGACGCTGAGCATGTGCACTCAGTTTCTTTGGTTGACCATGGTGAGGCCTGTTCTGAGTGGAACCTGTCCTGTTAAACCACTGTATGGTCTTGGCCACCATGCTGCAGCTCAGTTTCAGGGTCTTGGCAATCTTCTTATAACCTAGGCCATCTTTATGTAGAGCAAAAATTCTTTTTTGCAGATCCTCAGAGAGTTCTTTGCCATGAGGTGCCATGTTGAACTTCCAGTGACCAGTATGAGAGAGTGAGAGCGATAACACCAAATTTAACACACTTGCCCCCCAGTCACACCTGAGACCTTGTAACACTAACGAGTCACATGATGCCGGAGAGGGAAAATGGCTAATTGGGCCCAATTTGGACATTTTCACTTAGGGGTGTACTCACTTTTGTTGACAGCAGTTTAGACAATAATGGCTGTATGTTGAGTTATTTTGAGGGGACAGCAAATTTACACAGTTATACAAGCTGTACACTCACTGCTTTGTAGCAAAGTGTCATTTCTTCAGTGTTGTCACATGAAAAGATATAATAAAATATTTACAAAAATGTGAGGGGTGTACTCACTTATATATATGTATGTATATCTTTATGTAGAGCAACAATTCTTTTTTTCAGATACTCAGAGTTCTTTGCCATGAGGTGCCATATAAATTGTCATTGGTCTCCATGCAAAGTTAGTCATGCAAGGAAAAGAGCTCTAGTAAAAAGTTTTTAAACAGTCCACCAATATGTTGCCACGCGTGGAGGAAAATGAAAGAACTGGTGGAGATAGCCTCTAATGATGTCACACAGTACAGCCCACTTCATCACGTAGGACCACCGCATGTGCCCAGCTCCCCTATGGGTATGCACTCACCGGATCCAGCAAGCCATCAAGCCTTATAACACAAAGCCAAAGTCTTCCAGGCTCCCCTTTCATAGAAACTCCAGCCTCACACTAGGCATAAAAAGGCTTCACATAGTGTAGTACAAACTTCACTTTTATTGAGCCCCCTTAAAAACACACTTACAAGCATTAAAATCACATTAGTAATCACATCAAGCAGCACACTGTAATATCATTCAAATGCTCAAGGAGCATGGAGCGGTCTCACCCAGTCAGCACACTCTGTGCTGACAGCGTTCTCCTGTACTCCACTCCTCCAGCAGGACCTTGCCCCTGTTTCATCACTTCCGGTCACCACGTGAGCACACCCTTACGCGTTACGTCATTACGACTTCTACGGAGGGTGTCTTGATGAACTTCCAGTGACCAGCATGAGAGAGTGAGAGCGATAACACCAAATTTAATACACCTGCTCCCCATTCACACCTGAGACCTTGTAACACTAATGAGTCACATGACACCAGGGAGGGAAAATGGCTAATTGGGCCCAATTTGGACATTTTCACTTAGGGGGTACTCACTTTTGTTGCCAGCAGTTTAGACATTAATGGCTGTGTCTTGAGTTATTTTGAGGGGACAGCAAATTTACACTGTTATACAATATGTACACTCACTACTAAACATTGTAGCAAAGTGTAATTTCTTCAGTGTTGTCACATGAAAAGATAGAATAAAATATTTACAAAAATGTGAGGGGTGTACTCAATTTTGTGAGATACTATATATATATATATATATATATATATATATATACATACACTATCTGACAAAAAATATTGGGATGCCTGCCTTTACATGCACATGAACCTTAATGGCATCCCAGTCTTAGTCTGTAGGGTTCAATATTGAGTTGGCCCATCCTTTGCAGCTATAACAGCTTCAACTCTTTTGGGAAGATTGTCCACAAGGTTTAGGAGTGTCTATGGTAATGTTTGACCGTTCTTCCAGAAGTATGTTTGGCTCGCAGTCTCATCTCTAATACATCCCAAAGGTGTTCTATCGTGTTAAGGTCAGGACTCTGTGCAGGCCAATCAAGTTCCTCCATCCCAAACTCGCTCATTCATGTCTTTATGGACCTTGCTTTGTGCACTGGTGCACAGTCATGTTGGAACTGGAAGGGCCATCCCCAAACGGTTCCCACAAGGTTGGGAGCATGAAATTGTCCAAAATGATTTGGAATGCTGACCCCTTAACAGTTCCCTTCATTGGAACTAAGGGGCCAAGCTCAACCCCTGAAAAACAACCCCACATCATAATCCCTCTCCACCAATGATTTGGACCAGTGCACAAAGCAAGGTCCATAAAGGGATGTCCTGATCCCCAGGAGAAGTATAGGCAAAATAACTTTGGCTATACTTCTCCTTTAATGCAACGTTGAGGAAAAAAAAAACTGAAAGACTTCCATGCTATGGTTTGGCCACAGCGCCGGTGTTACATGCAGTTTCCCATAGACGTCACATATGTCCTGCATTTTTGGCCCATTTTCTGAAAGAGCATCAAAAGTTCTGCATGCTGCATCTTTGGTGTGCTTTCAGAAAACACGCCAAAAATGCGAGACATAGGTCTATGGTAAACCTCAAGTAGCCTGCACGAAAGCCTGTGCTACACCCAGTAGTGTGAAATGGTCCTACATAGCCAACTGTTGAAATATGGTATTGTTTTATGTTTATGTCCGAAAAAAAATTTGGACACATGTTTCGTTATTTGGGAATTGGATGTATCTGGATTTCCTAATTAAAATAGTAACAAATTTAAATGAATCCGAAAAACCAAAACGAAAATTTCGGCTGAAATTCAGATCATTTTTAAATTGAATGCTAATCCTTTTCGATTTGAATTAGAATACTTTTTGCATCAAATTTGAATTTGAATTTTAGAAGAGAATAAAATAGAATAAAAAATAGAGGAATAGAATAGACATGAAAATAGCAGAATAGAAAATAAAAGAACAGAATATAATAGAGCAAAACAGAATACAAAATTAAAGAATGGAAATAAAAATAGAATAGAAAATAAAGAGATAGAATAAAAAATAAAGGAATAGAATAGAAAATAAAAAATAGAAGAGAATAGAGTAAAACAGAACAAAATAGAATAGAAAATAAAAAAAAGAATACAATAGAATAGAAAATAAACCAATAAAACAGAATAAAAAAAGAATAGAATAGAATACAATAGAAAGAATATGACCATCTTCTGAAATTCGAATTTCAAGTAGAAAAAATTTAAATTCAAACAGAAACAAAGAATAGAATAGATTAGAAAAAAACAATAGAATTTAATAGAATAAAATGATTATAACCTTCTACAAAATTTGAATTTTGAATAGAATAAATTTGAATTTGAATAGAATAGAAAAGAATAGACTAGAATAGAATAGAAAATAAAAAAAATAAAAAAATTAGAATAGAATAAAATAGAAAGAATATAACTATCTTCTAGAATTCGAATTTCGAAAAGAATAAATTCAAATATAAAAGAATAGAACAGAAAAGAATAGAATTGAAAACAAAATATTAGAAACAAATAGAATACAATAAATAAAATAGAATAAAATAGAAAGAATATAATCATCTTCCGAAATTGGAATTGAATAGAATAGAAAAGAATACATTAGAATAGAATAGAAAATAAAAGAATAGAAAAAAAAATAATAGAATAGAATAAAATAGAAAGAATAAGACCATCTTCCAGAATTCGAATTTTGAATAGAATAAATTTGAATGGATGGAAATGGAATTTGAATTGATTCGCATTTTCCAAATTTGGTCGAATTGTTTCAGAAAAAAACTAAACAAATTCTGAAAAGGAATTAAACTAATTTAACTAAACAAATGTATGTAAATAACGAAACAATTCGAACCCGAATACATTAATCGAATTCTGAAAACAAATTAAATGAACTAAACAAATTTAACTAAATTAATTTATGTAAATAAGGAATCGAAACAAAATTAATTTTTTCGTTCTGCGCATGCCTATTGCACAGATTAACATAAATAGATAGGTCCCCGGCCTCTTAGTTTTTATGGGGACAAGGTGCAGGAATGACATTTTATTTTTACAGCACCAGAAAATGTAGTTTATAGGTGAGGCAATGATTCATCAGTGAATGTGTGACCACCGTGGGGTGAACCTGACGCATTATAATTAGGTCCCTGCCCTGGTTACATTCATAGAAGGAGTGTTTCCAGAAAGTTATCTCATGATTCCCAGCATGTTGGAAGATACATTTCACCCCTACACACCGGATGGTTGTAAACGCTGAATCTTGTTCCTCTTTGTTGTTTATACTGAGCAAATCTCCACCTATTGCTCGGCAAAAGTCCCGGGCTTCAAACCATGTCTTCTTGTCTCCGTCTGGTCTTATGTAATACTGGTGATGATAAATACAGGAAAATATTTCATGTATTAATAGCAAGATCACAGTTACAATACAGTACACTTCCCTCAAAATATACAGTATATTGATGAAGAGATGGGGGGGGGTGCTCTATGGTCTCAACATAATTCTTGTCCTAGGGAGACAACACTGATCCTCCATGGATACAGTGCACTGAGTGAGCGTTGTCACTCTAGGACAGAGGCGTGTTACTGGCAGGATCAACTGGTTAAAACAAAGAAAATAAAGAAAATACAGACTGAAAATGTAAAACGAATGCAGCTGTTCTGTTTCAAATGCTGCTTTATGCATTGGCAAACCTTTCTTAGGCCCAACAAGGTTAATGTGAAAAAAACAAAAAAATAAATAAATAAATAAAAAGGGGCAGACTCGATGTACTCAGTCTTTTTCTGCCGTCACTTTTCTCTGTTTCTATGTTTCAGTCTGCCTGGAGTATGGTCTTCTGCTGACTCACAAGCAGCTTAATTCTCGAATAAGTCACAAAAGTTGAATCCAACGCAATTTTACTTCAGCTAATTACAGTACTGGGGATGCTTTTCCAGTCTTTTAAAGTTTAAGACAATGACTTTCCTAAACCCAGTCTCTGCCAATAACTAACAATACCAGAGGGAACTTGGAAGATACAGGGCTGATGTAGCTAGTACTGAACTAACTAGCACTAAACAGGAGGGGAGGACAGATTGAAAACCACCACTAGATGTCAGCATACTACAAAACAATAGTAACTTAATACAACACAAAAAAATACATATAAATTATACAGAACATCAGCAACTACATCTAAAGATTAGTAAGCTGTAATATCTTACATTTTTGCTCCAGGGTTTAGATGGGCAGCCAGTCTTGTGATCCTGGCACCCCTGCCAGACAGCCTAGCTAGGTTCTGAATCTCCATTGCAGCAGCTTAGTCAAAAACACAGCACTGACTTGATGATTATACAACAAAGGAGCAGCAGCAGAGTGATGGGATCACTCTCTTCTCCTATTAGCATGTTCCCTACCATGAGTTGTGCATGCGGCACAGCTTGACTAGTGTTCCTTAATCACCTTTAAGCTGGCTATACATGTTACAACCCAATTGTACAATCTCTATACAATCCCATTGGTGTGCACAGCCTATTGCATTAGGATGTGCACCCCAGAGCACAAACACACATGCGTGTATATCAGCAGAGCAGTGGATGTTATCATTAGAGCAAAGATTGGTGTCAGTAGGGCAGTGGACGGTGTCAGTAGTTTTTTTTTTTTATTGTTTTTTTAGTTATTTTTTACAATATTAATATTTGTTTTTACATTTTTTTAGGAGCCCCGTTATGGGACTTTGGTGAAATATCAAGGGTCTAAACAGACCCCTGATCTCTCGCCTTTGAGACAGAGAAAGAAACTAAGGACAGAGATTCCCCAGTCTCTTTCTCTGCAGTAAACATGGTTTACTATGCTTCAGTTAAGAATGAAGACAGGAGTGATCGGTACAAATCACTCTCTGTGTTCATTCAGGAAAAGGAAGGGGCCAGTTAATTAAATATGTACCAGCCCCTTCCCCGCATCTGAGAGGAGAGGGGAGATGCTGGTAGCACTGCAGGGGGAGACAGGAAGCAGGGGGAATCTGCACTGCACTGGGTGATTAGGGTGTGCCCAGGTACACCTGGAACACCCTGTGTGCACACCTATGCAATCTCCTTTATACACTGAGCAAAATTATAAACCCAACACTTTTGTGTTTGCCCCTATTTATCATGAGCTGAACTCAAAGATCTATGACTTTTTCTATGTACACAAAAGGCCTATTTCTCTCAATTATTATTCACAAATCTGTGTTAGTGGGCACTTCTCCTTTGCCGAGATAATCCATCCACCTCACAGGTGTGGCATATCAAGATGCTGATTAGACAGCATGATTATTGCACAGGTGTGCCCTAGGCTGGCCACAATAAAAGGCCACTACAAATGTGCAGTTTCAGACTGGGTTCACACTAGTCCGATTCTCGGACCGACATGAAGAGCACAAGTTGCATTACGTCACAAAAACAATGATTCCCTATGAGAGCCGTCTTAACTGGTCCGACATGTTTTTTTTCAAAGTCGGAGCGACTTTGAAAAAGGTTCCTGTACTACTTTTGTCCGACTTTGATCCCACTTCAGCCCATTGAAAGGCATTGAAGTCGGATCAGTGTCTTCACTGATCCGACTTTGGCATGCGACTTGTGCTCTGGGGATCTTGAAGGGGAACTCCACACCATATTTTTAAATAAAAAACTGGCATGGGGTCCCCCTCCAGGAGCATACCAGGCCATTTGGTCTGGTACGGATTTTAAGGGGAACCCCATGCCGAAAAAAACAGCGTGGGGTCCCCCCAAAATCCATACCAGACCCTTATCCGAGCACGCAACCCGGCAGGCCAGGAAAGGGGGTGGGGACGAGCGAGCGGCCCCCTCCCTCCTGGACCATACCAGGCCGCGTGCCCTCAACATGGGGAGTATGGGTGCTTTGGGGCAGGGGGGGCTCTGCGCCCCCCCACCCCAAAGCACCTTGTCCCCATGTTGATGAGCCCCCAGGATGTGACCTCATATGGGGCGGGACCTCCAGGTGATGTCATCTGGTGGCCACGCCCCATGCCAATATAAGGCACAGCACAGAGCGGCGAGGGCATTCTTGAAGGAGAACGCGTCGTGTCAACATGGGAAGAAGAAGAAAAGAAGAAGAAGAAGAGAGGGAAGAGGACAGCGGAGAAGACCGGCAAAAGAGCAGAAGAC
>BLSH010436248.1:70206-108512 GCA_018402905.1 Glandirana rugosa
AGACTAATTACAAGAGGTACGGGCCGGATAGTCTAATCCAACTGCCGGTACAGAACCATCCAAACGTCAACACGGTATGAGAAAGGTAAAAGCTTACTACCTAACTTGTCACGAGGCACTCTACAAGTTTCGATTGGGACGAAATTTGAAGAGGTGTTGAAATAGGGACTGGACAGACCACCCAAGGAACCGGAAACACCACGACAAACAAGTGATTTCAAGAGATTGTTTGGAGACTCCCGAAGTGTCTTGTCGACATAAATATGACTCTAATTTAATGTGTGTACACCTGATATAAATGATTAATCCACTGAAGACTTCTTTAAAGTTGTGGAGAAGTTTAAAGCAGGGTTAGCTTTGAACATCTCACGGAGCACTGTTCAATCCATCATTCGAAAATGGAAAGAGTATGGCACAACTGCAAACCTACCAAGACATGGCCGTCAACCTAATCTGATAGGCCGGGCATGGAGAACATTAATCAGAGACGCAGCCAAGAGGCCCATGGTAACTCTGGAGGAACTGCAGAGATCCACACTTCAGGTGGGAGAATCTGTCCACAGGACAACTATTAGTCATGCACTCCACAAATCTGGCCTTTATGGAAGAGTGGCAAGAAGAAAGCCATTGTTGAAAGAAAGCCATAAGAAGCCCAGTTTTCAGTTTGCAAGAAGCCATGTGGAGGACACAGCAAACGTGGAAAAAGGTGCTCTGGTCAGATGAGACCAAAATTTTACTTTTTGGCTTAAAAGCAAAGTGCTGTGTGGCGGAAAACTAACACTGCACATCACTCTGAACACACCATCCCCACCGTGAAACATGGTGGTGGCAGCGTCATGTTGTGGGGATGCTTTTGTTCAGCAGGGACAGGAAGCTGGTCAGAGTTTATGGGAAGATTGGATGGAGCAAATACAGGGCAATCTTAGAAGAAAGACTGGGGCAGTGGTTCACCTTCCAGCAGGACAACGAACCTAAACATACAGCCAGAGCTACAATGGAATGGTTTAGATCAAAGTATATTCATGTGTTAGAATGGCCCATTCAAAGCGCAGACCTAAATCCAATTGAGAATCTGTGGCAAGACTTGAAAATTGCTGTTCACAGACACTTTCCATCCAATCTGACAGAGCTTGAGCTATTTTGCAAAGAAGAATGGGCAAAAATGTCCTCTCTAGATGTGCAAATCTGGTAGAGACATCCCCAAAAGACTTGCGGCTGTAATTGCAGTGAAAGGCGGTTCTACAAAGTATTGACTCAGGGGGGTGAATACAAATGCACGCCACACTTTTCACACTTTTGAAAACCATTTATCATTTTCCCTCCACTTCACAATTGTGTGCCACTTTGTGTTGGTCTATCACATAAAATCCCAACAAAACACATTTACGTTTTTTGGTTGCAACATGACAAAATGTGGAAAATTTCAAGGGGTATGAATACTTTTTCAAGGCACTGTAGTTCTTAAAGTGGTTGTAAACCCTTACATATACCCAGTGAAGTAACTGGTGATGCATAGAGATGAAACAAACCTTCCTACATAAGTTGCACCTGTTTATCTGCAGCCCTTTCTTCTCTACAGAGTTCTAGATCTGATTTTTCTCAGCTCAGAAGGCAGGAGCGGGGATCTGATGACGTCACATACTTACACAGCATAGAGCACGCTGCTGAGTTTAATCTAAGACCTGAATGGAGGGACAGGACACACCCCCTCTACACTGTCTCATAGGGAAACATGCACAGCTGAGGTTGTCAATCACTTTCTGTGTGCTGGAGAGGGGGTGGGGCCATCTCCCAAGATTCTGTGGTTGGGTTAACCTGTGACTCATGCATTAGCAGAGGGAGGAAAGATCAGATAGATCAGACCACACTATGATTGAGGCTGGTGCACACTATAGAATTATATGTTTTGTTCTTTTTACATTTTAGAGGTTTACAACCACTTTAACACACATCCGGGGCTGTCATAGTCATTAGCCCTCAGGATTATTCAACAGTGCCAAGACCTCATGAAGAGGGACCTTTCGAACCATCAAAACACAATGACTTTTTATGACCTAAGAGTCTAAATGACATTAAAACTGGACTTGGTGCTTTCTTTGTTGCTCACTCAGTCCCTACTCATACAAGGAGCAATGAAATTGGGTGACTTACCAGGACTCTCAGCATCCCAGTGAGTGTACAAAGCCCTCTCATTGTTGGTCCATTTAAAAGTCTCCTTTTCCTCCATGTTTGAGAGTCCTGTCCAGAAATATGTCTCTGGTCTAAGCCCAATCAGACTTGTTAGATAGGCCTGTTCAAATCTGCAAATGCCAAAAACACAACATCCTCTCATAATATTATCAACATTCCTTCTTAAACTAATTGATATTTTTCTGAACTGTAAGAATAATATTATTTTCTTGAAAAAGCAAAAGATTTATAAAAAAAGAACTTTGGCACATTATATATGTAGCATCCTCCTGGTTAGATGCTAGTAGGTTTAGACAAATTTTGTTTTTGCTCCTCTGTAGCCAGAGGAGCTGGTTGATTGTTTTTGGCTTTTCTGGGTTTCACAGGCTTCACATTTGATTGCTCCTCCATGCATTTCAGAACTCTCTGGGTTGTTCTGGAACATAGGTGTGGAGCGATCAAATGGGCAGCATGACTAGTTATGCTGCTTCAGCCAATCCCTGGTCAGGAGGGTTACCAGCAGGGGGCTGAGGTGTACATAAATAGTCTGGGACCCTAGAATTGCAGGGTCCATTACCTGATGGAGAGAGACCCAGCCTGGAGGGGTTGTCTGCCCTCCTGGGCTATCCAGTTGGAGGTTACAAGTGGTTCAATGCAGTCCCAGCTCAGGGAGAGATATGGGTGGGGGGGGGGTTTGCTGGAGCTACAGGAACAGTTTGGAGTAGTCTGCTGAGGATCTGGCCAGAAGGCTCACGGTACAGGGTCTGGCTGATACTGGAAGGCGGCATCCAGGTATTGTCATGGCTGGGCTTCTGCTATTTATGAGCAGCTCTTTTCTTTCAGTGCACAGAAGCTGCTTGGCTGTCTGTTAATAACCAGCCACTTGTTGTTTCCACAGTAACTCGCCTGGTTTCCATTACCTGCCTCATTAGTCCAGCCTATAGCCAGCCCCTTTTGGCTATTTAAACAGCTTTGCTCATTTTCCCCTACCCTTGTGTGGTCTATGATCTCCAGTGTGTTCCTGGCTGTGTTCCTGTGTATGACTTGGCCTGGCTGACTTCTCTTCTGATACCTGTTCCCGTTTTTGCTCCTTACTATGCTGACTTCTGACTTCCTGACTCCGGCTCATCTGATTACCCACGCTGGCACCCAAGCCCTGGCTTCAGTTTTTGACTATGTTGCAAAACTGTGTTATTTTTTGCTATATCATTAAAGGTGTGATTTTTAACTGAATTTTCTGTCTCCACTTGGTTTATTGTTCCTGACATGTATACAGAGACACAGTGAGTAAAGGCCTGAGAGAGATCTGTTCCAGAGTTTACTGGCTTAGGACTGTTTCCAGTGTGGGATTCCCCTGAAGGTTTGGGGTTGACTTACTAAAGGCAAAAAGACTGTGCACTTTGCAAAGTGCAGTTGCACTGTGCAAGTGCAGATGCCCCAGAGCTTAGTAAATGAGCAGAAGCTCTGCTGGCTTCCATCATCTAATCATGTGCAAGCAAAATGCTGTTTTTTTATTCTCCTTGCATGTGATTGGGTACTCTTTGAAAAGTGAAGCCTTACCCCACTAAGCTCTAAAGCAACTGCACTTGCAGAGGGCAAACTGCACTTTGAAAAGTGCACAGTCTATTTGCCTTTAGTAAATCAACCCCTTCATGTCCACTTCCTCTTAAACTAGAGGTCTACTTTTAAGAAGTTAGTTCTACTAGAGAGTGCCCTCAGTTCAAGTTGCACTGGAGTATCCCCTTCATTTAATAAAGCCCCCAAAAAAGAAACTTCTGCCTGATTGTTGAGTGGAGAGACTGATAGGCTGCTGTGCACACAGTGGGTAATGTAACGTGGCACAGACAGCGGGACCAGTCGGGGGTCTGTGCCCCATATATGTTACCTGTCTTCCACCGTCATCAAAAAAGCAGCATGTGTATTGCAAGTGGAGTTGGCTTCCGAAAATGTAGACGTTTCTTCACCTATGAAGTAGCAATAGAATCCATGTCTTTTCCATCCCTGCAAACATAAGAGTCCAATCACCAAACTAAATGATCAAATCCCGTATTTGTGTGCCTATACAATTGTGAAGATGTGATTGAAACACATCGGCAAACAATGTAGATGTATCTGTTTCACTATTGAACCATTTCCTAATTAGAAGTTTAAAGTGTTGGCCATACAGAATGTAATTTTTCTTACCATCTATGGGTGTGCAATAGCAGGAAAACCAGTATTCTGGCATGTTTTCTGTTACTCATAAAACATTTATAGTTAAAATCCAGCAACAACTTTGTTTAATTGTAGATAGAATTTGGAAGGGCTAAAACATCTATTACATTTTTATTGCTGTGCCTGTTTCGAAATTTCATCTATGGTCACTGGGGCAAAGAATGAGCATGAACTTATGAGAATGAACTAAAGTTAACTTAGTTAATGGCCCCTTAAAGTGGTTGTAAAGGCTAGACGTTTTGTACCTTCATTAATTCTATGCATTACGGTAAAAAAATATTCTGTGTGCTGCTCCCCTCACAACCCCCCCCCCCAATACTCACCTGAGCCCCCTCTCAATCCAGCGAAGTGCACAGGAGCCTCAGCTGTCCCGGGTCTCTCTCGCCTCATTGGCTGAGACAGCAATGGGCGCTATTGGCCCCACTAATGTCAATTACAGCCAGTGAGCCAATGACGAGAGAGCAGGGGGCGGGGTCGAGTCACGGCTCTATGTGTCTTATGGACGCATAGATCGGGGCTCAAGAGTGAGCATGCACCAGTGCTCCCATAGCAAGCAGCTTGCTATGGTAGCACGAGTCAAGGGATAGGAGCCACAAGCGTTAGTGGAGGACCCAAGAAGAAGAGGATTGGGGTTGCTCTGTGCAAAACCATTGCACGGAGCAGGTAAGTATGACATGTATGTTGTTTTTATTTAATTTTTAAGATTAACCTATAATATTACTTTAAGGTCCCCTCAGGGTATTTCAAACTGATGCAATTTTGGGGTTTGAAAAGCAGAAGAAAAATTAATGGAAATGTATCCCTTTAAATACTATGGAAAACTTCACACTGCAGGTGAGTTGCACCTTCAAAAGTCCCGCATGCTGCATCTTTGGTGCATTTTTTCAAAAGCACCTTCCATTGTAAGTCAATGGGAAGGCATCAAAAATGCATCAGCATGAAAGGGCCCTTAAGCTGAATAAAAAGTCCATCAAAAATTGATGTGTGAAAGGGCCCTAACAGTTCATTTTCTTTAGAAAGCAGCCACAGCCTGAGTTGAAAAGCCTGCTTCCCCACCAACATGCTGCAGAAAAGGACACTTGGAGGTTGATTTACTAAAACTGGAGAGTGCAAAATCCGGTGCAGCTCTGCATAGTAACCAATCAGCTTCCAGGTTTTATTGTCAAAGCTTAACTGAATAAGCAGAGGATAGAAGCTGATTGGTTACCATGCACAGCTGCGCCGGATTCTGAGTGCACCAGTTTTAGTAAATCTCTCCCTTGCTCTCTGTGTGGAAGCAGTGGTTTCTCTGCAGAGGTCCAGCCTGACCCCTGCTGAGTCAGATTTATAGCTCTGCATTGAGCAAAGCCCATTGTAGAGTCCTGTCATTGTCTCAGTGGGTATACTGCAGGCGTATTAGAGCCAGTACTCATCATAAAAGTCCATTAAAAGTCCAGTATTGTATATGACAGTCCTTAGAAAGGTGCAGATAAGGTGGGGGTTCACTTAAGGCAAGCTCTTTCAAGAGTATAATCCAACCCTGTAATCCAACAATTAAATAAAAAAACGGAAAAAAGCCACAATGCGGGAGGAGAAAAGCCGGCCACTTTCGTCCAGGTCACCTGTGACTATACTCTCTGTGGATTGCAGTGTGAACTGCAACACTAGCGTGATGACGTCACCAGGAAGGGTAATTTACTTCCCTACTTGGAGAGTTCCACCTCAGGTGATGTGGGAGAGAGTGGCCAGCTTTTCTCCTCCTGCATTGCAGGTCCAGTTTGCAGGCCTTGGGCATTTTACACCTTTTGATGTCGACCAGCTGTTATGAGCTTTACATCCTTGTGCTAAATGGGAGTTGCCCCTCATTAGTATATTAATAAATTTGTTTATGATACTACACTTAGAAGCACTTTTTCCATGTTTTATTTCCTATCATTGTCCCAGCAGGGGGTCTGTAGGGTCACTGGACCACTGCCTCCACGTAGAGAGCAACGGTCGTCCTCTACAATCTGCTGGCAGGGGGCAGCTTTTTCTATTCAGGACGTGGCTGCTTTATAAAAATTACTTTTTACGCACCTGACATGTAATAAGCTACAGTACCTGTTCTTATTTAAAGACAGGACCCGCCAGGAAACTCATATTGACTTGGCCATTGGCTGAGCTTGGCACACATGTGACCAGATGAGTGTTCCTTTTCTCCAACACATCAGAAAATCTCTGTGTACATTAAATCTGAACTCTAGACAAACAGCTGAATACACAGATGAAATACATACATTACACAAGAGTTGTTTTCTTGCCAAAGGAGTTGTATTTCTGTCCATATATTCCCTAGATTTAAAGAACTCTGCCACACAGGACAGCCAGACAGATGCCACCAATTAGTTTGACTACAAAAGGGATGTGGTGTTGTTACCTCTTCATTCTTAGCTTTTTTTACTGTACAGTAAAAAAGCAGCAGAAAACGAATGAGGTCATCCCTCTGCTCACTCTATCAGCATGTTCCTTGTCAGCATATTTGTAGTAATTTCCCTTCGGAACCTAGTTTACAGTAACACTAAATCCTTATTCTTCAAGATTAATTCCATGCACATCCACTACTTAATGGTCATGTAATCTAATTTTCATGAAATACTTTCGTATTGTGTTTTGCTTTCTCCTTGAAATGTCCTCTGTGAGCTCCCAAACCTCTATGCTGCAGCGTTTGAAGTAACACTAAACTCTGGTTTAAATAATGTATCCAGGTGCTTGGCTATAACAAAAGAGCAAAATTAGGACATTGTACTGCAGTTGCTCCTCTGTTTCCTCTCCTCAGACTCTCATGAACTGACACAATCTCACCTCCACCCACCAGGGGGAGCTGACGAGTCAAAGCAGCTTAAGAGACTTGTATGCTGGCCGCATTGGGAATTTCATAAGGGGAGCCATGATGTGGAAGCCTATGGACCACTGGACTACAGTGATAAGCAGGAGAAAGGAGCTGTATTTTCCCAGACCGTGGGCCATGTGACTTCCTCTCGCAAAAGAGACCGGGGTGTGCACATCTATCTTCCTGAGTGCACACCATCCAGCCACTAGCCAGTGGCCTGAGCCAGAAGTTGGGGTCCTGTTTGGTGGGGAGCGGGGATAAGGCTACTGTAAGGACCCAGGGTCTTGCTGCAGAAAGACTGGAGTGCTATTGGCCTGTGGGCTGATAACCAGAGCCACCCCAGACAGATCCAGAAGACATCCGAACAACAAGACCATTGGGTTGTATCGCTGGGACTGGTGAGAGGGCATTGCTGCCATTGACTTATTGCTGTTAGTAGAGACTGGGCCCATAGGGACAGGACATTTGACAAACAGTCTTTACCACTGCATGTAGATTTTACTGGGCCTGTAGTTATGTGCACCACCGTAAAGACAGATCCACAAAGCTAGCAGGCTGAAGAAATAGGGCAAATAACTTTCTCCTCAGATAGCTGCTCTACAAGAAGATACATATTTGGGGGGAACACCCTACCAAAGGCATTGTGCTGCTTGTAAGACCAATAGACAAAAAAAAATGCATATTACAGCGCACACATGATATTTACTCCTGCCAGGCTGTTTAAAATCATCTAAACATATATAGCAAAAATGCAAAAATAAGGGGGTTTGGTCACACTGAATGGCCATGAAGTGCTTAAGCCCACTGACTGCTGCAAAGTACCCCATTTTAACAGTGGGTTCCTACACTAACCTTAGAGTGAATGATCCTATCTCTTAAACCATGGAAGCCAACGCTTCTCTTTATGGGAGACCAGAGGACTCATCCCATGGATCAGGTGGGCACCGATTGGGGGTAATTAAGGAGGATGGGGTTCACCAACCCAAAAGGTCTGGTCAGGACCTCAGCATACAAAAAGATACATATTTGGGGGAACACCCTACCAAAGGCACTGTGCTGCTTGTAAGACCTATAGACAAAAAATGCATATTACAGCTGCTCTACAAGGACTTCACTTTGCTTAGCATCATTTTTTTCTACAGAGTGCACTCTAGCAGTGCATTATATATGGAGCAGGAACACTATAACACTATAACAGCATTGACCTCTATTGCCATTACTGTTATCTGTGCCACTGATTAATGCCGGTCTGTGGATTACCATTTATATATCTATAGACTTATTGTAGATTACAGCAATATAGTAACCCCTTTGTCTAGAACCTTGTTTGATTTACATAATTACATTCTAATTGTTTCTACATCCACTTACTGCCATCTATTTTAATACATTACAATATAACATCTTCCTTCATTCTTAACCAGTCTGGATTTTGTTTTCTTGTACAGAGCTGTAGTATAGTTTATTTCTCAACAAACAAAAAAACTCAATATCATTTCATTTTTGGAACAAACAGTCCACAAAAAAGAAAAGTTTTGGCACCAAACCACAAAAAGGGAAATGGGCAAGGTGTGGGTCAGCATATTGTGCAACCTTGGACCACATTACCAAGAACACAGAAGTGAGTCACGTTTACTCAGAAAAGGAATCTTCGAATTGAAACCGTCAAATTTGTTCTGTTTGTATTCAATCAATCTTTTTTTACTCTGTTACTTCCTATTCACCAAAAACACAGCTCAGATTTACAACGTCCACTCACACAGCCTCATACAGAGGAGAGGTGCAGGTCTAGCTGAATAAAAATCCATCCCGCACCTTCACCCTTAATGTGTTACTAAACCCACAACAGTAAAATCAGTCTGTATATGCAGCAAAGCATGCTTGTTATACACACTGC
This sequence comes from Glandirana rugosa, assembly GCA_018402905.1. Classification (NCBI taxonomy): domain Eukaryota; kingdom Metazoa; phylum Chordata; class Amphibia; order Anura; family Ranidae; genus Glandirana; species Glandirana rugosa. Next base: position 79,335 of record BLSH010436248.1, read on the forward strand.
GGAACTTACGGGGTTAATCCTCTGCATTTTGCAAAAAGGCTGTTTTATTCTGTATGCATAGATTCTTTCCCCCTGCACTGTCTATCTGGGGAAGACCAGCTAACACAGGCAGGGTAGACAACCTGCACATGCTCAGTTGTGTCTTTTATGCTGGAGAAAATATTGACTTGTTCTCAGAGGTAGCCAGGTCACATGATACTGACATCACACACGTGGGCGTGTATACAGGCTGTAGTGGAAATCTCCTCCTACCTGGACTCTTAGCACTGGAGAAACTCTGCAAGTTATCATGTAACCTTGGTATACAGATCATCCAAAAAGGTATATAGTGGCAATATTTTAATGTAAAAAGAAGATTTATAAGCTGTGGGCACAGTGGGGGGGGCAGATGAACTTTTTTTTATATTACTGGGTTTAGTAACACTTTGTTGAGAGTGCACCAGCAATGGACATACAGTGAAAACCCAATATAGCAAAAATGGTCAGCACACCAAAAACTGCAGATCTAGAGCTGCCATCCTAAATTTCAGCACCTAGTGAGGCACTGACGAGGAGCAAGCATGCAATCAGTGAAGTTGGAAAATCCGGATTATTATCCTGCTTGTATACTCCAATAGTAAAGTGCAAAAAATATCTCAAAACCAACCCCGTGATTAGGGAAATAACCCTATTGTGCATAAATAGCAAAAAAATAAAGTGTCACTGTTGCCACAATACAATGTAAAGTAATAAACTCACTTACATTCAAAGTAGCGCTTTGATTAAAACTCCTCCTTAAATAAACTAATAGAAAAAACATAATATAATGTAAAAATATTTCCTACAAAGTCCACCGCATGAAAAAAGAGTGGTATAGAGTCCAAATAAGTCTTCAATACCAAACTCCAGTGCACCAAAATCATTCAATTATTTTCATGTTGCCATAATGTGACTCAGTGAAGCACCACTCCCGACAGACTGAGAGTCACTGGAACTCAATGATTAGACAATGCACACGCCTGAAAGTCTCGTTTGCATTTCAGATGCATTCGTTGGGTTGATATTTTGTTTTGTTTGTCCATTTCTTTTTTTGGATTTATTTCATATATTTGTTAAACCAGGTGCATTCGAAAAGTTTTCCAAATTTTTTTTTTTTTATTCTATTTTCAGGCAGATCCGAATTCATTGTGTATAATAGCTGGTTGTTGGTGGCCTCCGCGGCCTTAACAACCATGACTCATCTGCTGTCAGTGGGATTCCCCACTGAGAGAAGAATATAAACAAAAGCAGTGTTGTTTAACCACTTCAGCCCCAGAAGGATTTCACACTTTAGGACCAGAGCACTTTTTACGATTCGGCACTGCGTCGCTTTAACTGACAATTGCACGGTCGTGCGACGTTGTACCCAAACAAAATCTGCGTCCTTTTTTTCCCCATAAATAGAGCTTTCTTTTGGTGGTATTTGATCACCTCTGCGTCATTTCTGATCGCCGCTATAAACAAAAGAAGAGCGGCAATTTAAAAAAAAAAAAAAAATTCTTACTTTTTGCTAAAATACAAAATCCAAAAAAAAAATATATAAAAAAACATTTTTTTCCATTGGTTTTGTCCGATTTATATTCTTCCTCATATTTTTGGTAAAAAAAATTGCATTCGGCGTTTATTGATTGGTTTGCGAAAAGTTGCTGCGTTTACAGACGATGAGAATTAATTTCTGGGGTTTTTATTTATTTTTTACTAGTAATGGCAGCGATCTGTGATTTTTAGCGGTACTGCGATATTGCAGCGGACATGTCGGACCATTTTGACACTTTTTTGGGACCATTGGCATTTATACAGCGATCAGTGCTATAAAAATGCACTGATTACTGTGTAAATGCCATTGGCAGTGAAGGGGTTAACATGCAGGGGGCGCTCTAAGGGTTAACTGTGTTCCCTGGGCGTGTTCTAACTGTGTGTGGGCTGCCCTGGCTGGGGAAAGGGGATGATCGCGGCTTCCATATAGAGAAACATGTAGACCGGGAGGCCAGGAAAGGGGGGAACGCCCCCCACTCCTGAACTGTACCAGGCTTCCCCTCAAAGCATCTTGTCCCCATGTTGATGAGGACAAGGTCCTCTTCCCCACAACCCTGGCCTGGTGGTTGTGGGGGTGTGGGAGGGGGTGACTTATCGGAATCTGGAAGCCTCACACTACATGTCCTTGCCAAAACAGCTCCACTCCTGCAAGCCAACTCCCTATCCTAAGCTTCTTTTATAGAATCCTGCCACAAAGGAAATTAATTCAACTCACTCCCTGTGAGAATTAAAGTGGTTGTCAACTTTTGACAACCACTTTAACTTACAGGTAAGCCTACAATAAGTCTTACCTGTAAGTTCCCTGCATATCTCCTAAACCTGCACGGTTTAGGAGATATACATTGTACTGTGATGTGCCCACGTCATTGGGCACATGCGCAGTGAAGAATCGGCCTCCGTGCCGTTTCTTCACTGAGATCGTGCTGCGATTGGCGGCCCCGGCACGCATGTGCGGGATTGACATCATGCGACTCTGGCCAGTCACAGATGGATGCTTTCTACTGCGGGGACAGCGTGGGACATCGCGGGCTTCCAATGTGTGAAAGTGCCACATAATGAGCTAATATGAGATGCATACTAGCCCATTATGCTTTTACATTGCAGGGTAATAAAGAGGAAATAAAACCCATCAGGGTTTGAGTAGGCTCAGCTCCACTCATTTAGGAAAACCAAGAGACTATATATAAGCACTTTGCACTTTTTCTTATGCACTTTGTTATTACACTTTTGCCTTTGCACCTTATGTGTAATACTTGTTGAATCACTGGACTTTTTGGAATGATATTTATGGAACAAAATGTATTTAAATGTATTTTTTGAGACACTGAATGTCACACTTGTAATGGAGCACTAGACACTTTTTCCTGAACACATGGTATGCATTGGATTTTTCATCATGTTCTATTTATGATATTGCACATGGTACTTATAGTCAATTTATTGCTAAGATAAGATATTATACATTTTTTGAATCTATTGGGAGGTGTGCAGCTCATACGGCGCCGCTCTATATTATTTACCTTTCAGTTTATCATAGGTGTATGTGACACTTTCAAGGGCTGGCAGCTATGCTGTTGGATTTATTAAGCTGCATTCATAACTCTGAGTAATCTGAACAGTCAGAGAGGTTAGCGCGCTGACATCTTTGTCTATCCTCCAAAGAATAATTATTTAATACTCTGGTATAGGGTATAGGTTCTCTTAAAGAGGAAGTAAAGTCTTCCTTTTTAACTGTATCTACAGGTAAGCCATAAGGGTTACCTGTAGGTACTGTAAATATCTCCTTAACTTGTACCATTTAGGAGATATTTAGTATATATGCTGCCGCCAATGTCATCAGCGCATGCGCACTGAAGGAACGGCCCGCTTGTGCCCTTTTTTCAGAGCTCCTGCCTAGCTCAGCGGCACCTGCGTGCATGCATGGGAGTGACGTTATTGCGGCTCCGGCCAGTCACCGCACCGGAGCACGCAAGCCCAGAAGTAACTCCGGGACAGATTTCGGCCATGTCAGGTAATTATTTTATAATGAGCTAGTATGCGATGCATACTAGCTCATTATGCCTTTGTCTTGCAGCTTTTTCTAGGGGTTTTTTTTTCTGGAGGTTTACAACCTCTTTAATGTTATGCTAGAAATAGGCATGATCCTTCTGTAATGTGAATTGGCTTGAACAAGTATAACATAACACTTTGATGACTTCAAGAGACTCTTGGAATGTTCAAGCTGACCATATAAAACAGCTTTACAAATAAGTTATAAACTGAAAATTAATTAATTACCGTACTGCAGCCGGGCTCATCAATTGGCTTTCGCTCATGGTCAGTCGGCAAGGGTTTTCTCTTGCAAATATAAGGAAGCTCCTTCTCACATGCCTGATCTGACCAGTGACCAAGCTGAATAGAAAAGGGAAGAAAGTGCTAATTAAAATTTTAGCTATGTGGTCGGGTTTATTTACTAATGGAATAAAAACTGTTCAATCAGCAAAGTGAATGTTAGTAAATAAGGTGAGGCTGTGTTCATTTTGCATACCAGATCACATGCCAGGAAAAATATCCAATTTTTTTTTATATATCTCTTGCATTTGATTCAGTATTTAAAGTAAAGCCAGGTTTACCGTATTCACTAACAGGGATGATCTGGGGTTTGTTTCAAATGCATGTTCAGCTGAACCCCAGACAGCTATCTGCGCGATTGTCACTGAACTTATATGGTCTTGTGCCCATATTAGGTCAATGAGGTCACAAGCATCCCTGTCCCTTTGTGCGTGTGCAGCTGTGGGGCAGTGTTGCCAACCTCCTGCAGCATTTTTTACTGACAAAACATGGGAAATTTACTGGCGGAGCACATTTTTTACTGGCAACTTGAAACATAACAGAACTCCTATTAAAAACGAAGACAATTGGTATTTCAACACAACATGGAAACACTGACAATACTCATATCAAGTAATTTGCCTGGTTTACACGTAAAAAGTCAGCACATCATGACAAATTATCAGACCCTGATATTTATAGACAGTTGTAAAAATCACTGATTTTTACAAACTGTCAGTAAATTTACTGGCGGTTGGCAACCCTGCTGTGGGGTGGGGAATGCCCTGGCCTTAGCTGATTGGGCTGGCCTTGACATTTTTCTTCTGGGTTCGGACCAAACCCAAGCTCATCCTTGTTCACTAACATTCGCTTTGATAGGTGAACAGCTTGTGCTCCTTAGTTATATCAATTAGACTAACCCCCACAAATAGTTCTGTAAATTGTTTCAAAAAAGAGTCGGATGCATTCCTAAAGGCACAAAATATAACTGGATCTTAACATTTGTAGGTAATAACACCACAGAGTGTTGATCCAGGGAATATCTCCTTTGGGAGATCAGGAATAAAACTGGTTCTAAAGGCTCAAGGTTTTTTACCTTCATGCATTCTATGTATAAAATTAAAAAACCTTCTGTGTGCATCAGCCCCTCTAATACTTACCTGAGCCCTGTCTCGATCCAGCGATGTGCACGAGAGCCTTGACTCTCCTGGACCTCTCCCTCCTCATTGACTGAGACAGTAAATCACAGCCAATGATCCCATAAGAAGAGGGGCTGTGTTGCTCTGAGTGCACTTGGCAGGATGGAGGGACCAGGAGCGCCGGCAGGGACCTGGGAAGAGGAGAATCTGTGCAACACCACTACACAGAGCAGGTAAGTATAACATCTTTGTTTTTTTTAAACTTGCCTTTAAAGTGATTGTAAAGGCTTTTTTATTTATTTATTTATTTATTTTAAATGACAAAGATGTTATACTTACCTCTTCTGTGCAGTTGGTTTTGCACAGAGCAGCCCGGATCCTCCTCTTCTCAGGCCCCTCGTCTTCTCTCCTGGCCCCTCCTTCCATCGAGTGCCCCCTCAGCCAGCAGCTTCCTATGGGGGGAGCCGAGTCAGAGCTCCGTGTATCCATTCAGACACGGAGCCCTGACCTGGCCCTCTCCCCTGATTGGCTGACTATGATTGACAACCACTGGAGCCAATTAGCAGGAGTGTCCTGGACGGCTAAGGGGATCCTGGACATCCCTGGAGAGAGATGGGGCCCAGAGTAAGTACTACAGGGTGCTGGGGGGCTGCTACACACAGGTTTTTTTTATCTTAATGCGTAGAATGCCCCTTTAATATCACTTGAATTTTTTTATTATCCCCACTGAATCAAATTAGACCATGCATTATAGGGGGGTTTGCCTTCCTCTGGATTAACTGTGGGTATAGGACTCTGTATATGGAGGTATCCTATTTTCTATTTATTTATTTTTCTATCGGTTGAACTCGATGGACTTGTGTCTTTTTTTCAGCATAACTATGTATCTATGTAGCACCCCTTGTTGTCATTCTCTAATGATGTACACAAGACTGCCATTCTGTGTTCTTGATTAGGGAAGGGAGTGGTGACAGGGTCTCGTTAATTCTGCCCAGCTGTAACGCACCGTAGTGTTTAAAGCGACACAGTCCTCTTTTCTGTTATCCACGTGTGAAGGTTCTCCTCTCTGCCACACTGTATAGGTCACGGGAGTGCCATCGCTCCACTCAAAAAGCATTTCCGTCTTTAAATCGTTCAGTCCGAGCCAAACATCATTTCCACCTTCTATAAAACAGTGTTCAAACCGTTTAGTGACTTTTATAAATGACAGTGGTGTAGGTGTTATTATTAATAATTATTATTTTTACCAAAAAACACTTGGACTATTTTTTCTGGTCTGTTCTCTTCAGGGAGGCACCCCCCCCCCCCCCATCCCATCCCTTATTTGTAGAGACGAGAGCCAGAAGCACTTCTGAGACTTCAACAGGGCAAATCCCACTTTAAAAGCATTGACACAGCCCCACAAGGGAAACTAGGATCCCACTTCTAGGCCTTTACTTAGTGTGTCACCAGATAGTTGGACACCTCCTGTCAAATATTGGCTAGACACTGTGCCACGAATTTCCAGGCTGGGTACTCAGTGCACCCTCGCTTCTTGACTCAAAACTTCTTCCAGGAAAGGTAAAGGCCCCCCAGCTCCTCCTGTTCTAGAACATTGATACACTCTCTGTAATAGGCCCCCAGCTATCCTTTGATGAGCTCTCTGCAGGCTTTGGCTTATCTGCCCAAAAGGGCAACATCCCTTCAGGCTAGGATCTCCTCCTCCAGGACAAAGCACCCTGCTGCTCCAAGCCTCAGACTGTTTATGGACTCTATCCCCACCTTCTGGGCACACTTACCCAGGGATTGACTAGAGTCCCATAAATATTCAAGCTCAGGGTCTGCCTTTTCCGGCCCACTGCATTATAGAGCCTACTAGAAAGCAGAGAGTAGTAGTTGAGCCTGCAGCCTGTGAGACCCAGAACAGCAAAAAATAATCACATTCTGCTCCACTGGTTACAGAGGGGCCAGAAGTACTAAATTTACCTTAACCTCACTAGCAACCTAATCTAAGAGGATGCTACAAAAAGAAAATGGATGCAACCAACACATCTCATGATTGGTAAGGTGCAATATATTACATTCTTGGTTTTGTGTTTAATACCACTTTAACAAAATACCATAAAAGTCCATTCACAAGCTAATAATGTTATAGAGTTCAGTATCTTCCATGGTAGAATAACAGCTGTTAGTTTACTCTTACTTACCAAACTCAAAGTTTGAATTAGCAAAGCTGGATTCCTCAACATTGTGCAAGCTTGCAAGGTCCCCTTCTTCTTTCCTACAAGACACCATGGCATCCTTCCAAGCCTTAGCTTCTTTATAGAGATAATAACAATAGCCAGCATAGGGGATCCAGATTGGGGGGCAATTGATGGGCTCAGCGTCTGTACCAAAATATAAAAACATTTTAGGTATACAGGCATATTTGTAAACCAGTTGATCAAACAAATATTTACTACTCATTTGCTATACCCTAGTTATAAAGCATGTCTGCCATTCTGGATCTCATTCAGCAAACATCTGGATTTCCTATTCCTCAGTGTTAAATCCAGCTCTTTGTAATATTCACTACATTTTACTAGTAGTAGGTCACAAATCATAGTTTTACTTGTTGATAAATATGTCTCTAAATATTATGTTGATATAGGGCTCATTTACAAAGACTGACAAAAAACACGTTTTTGTTTCACCTGTATGCTGAATACATGTTGGCTTTAGAGTCCACCTCCAGATAAACCTTTTTTTCAGTTTTGAATATTGAGATTGTATTGCTCTTCAAAAGATTCACCATGCCTCTTGCTACATACCCTGCACTATTTTCCAAAAAGGGTAATTTGGGGGGTATTTTTACTGTCCTGGCATGTGGGGGCCTCAAGAAATGAGCAATTTCAATGATTGGCACCATAGCTTGTAGATTCTTTCACAAAGACCAAATAATATACACTGATTTGGGTTATTTTTACCAAAGAAGTTTAAATTGTGGTCAAAATATATAAAGAAAATTACTAATTTGCAAATGTTTATAATAGAATCTAAGAAAAATGCTTTTAAAAAAAAATTCTGTGTTTTATTGTTTACAGCGCAAAAAATAAAAAACCCAGTGGTCATTAACCTCCCTGGCGGTATGATTATGTCAGATTTTTGCGTCTCAAAGCGGTACATTTTTTTGCATAGAAATTTGGAGTTTCATATTGTAGGCCAGTAAGTCTTAGGAATAGCTCACTTAAGATAAGAGTCTAGTAGACATCCCGGGTATGATAAAGTTTGAAATAACGAAATCATAAATTATAATATATATATATATAAATATATATATAATATAATAAATAACTATAAATAATTATCAAAAATAATAATATAATAATAATAAAATGTATTCAATTATGTAATCTAGTCAATAACACTGAAATTTGCTCATTTGCAGAATTGTCGCTGTCGTCACTTTCAGTGTCTGATGATAAATTTCATCACAAATCAGTATCACTCAATTCTGCAAATGATTCTTATTTACTATTGGTGATTTCTAGCTGATCAAAAACATGCTTTTGATGTAAAGGGATGCTTTTTGTATGCGATGGACAATTGCTGTATCATCCATGGGTGCAGGGTGTTCACTGCACACGGGCCCGAGGGGGGGGCACTGTGACCCACCCTGCACACATGGATGATTGTCCCTTGATAGCCGGAGATGATTGGTGCGACGGGGGACAGCTGTGAGCACCGATCTCCCTGCATGATAGCCGCTTCTCCTCCACTCCCTCCCGCGGCTATCAGTGCTTACTGCTGCCCCCCCCACGATCCTCCCAGGCTGTTCGTGTCATCCTCCTCCTCCGCTCCCTGTGTTCTCTCCCAGCCCATTGTGTCCTCCTTTCCCCCGCTCACCTCCTTCTCCGCTCCCCCGTTCTCCTTCACTCCCCTGTTCTTCCCCGGCCACTGTGTCCTCCTTCCAGCTGTCCTCCTTTTCCCCGCTCACCTCCTCCGCTCCCCTGTTCTCCTTCTCCGCTCCTCAGCTCCCCCGTTCTCCGCTCCTCCATTCCCCCCGTTCTTCTCCAGCCACTGTGTTCTCCTCCGCTGCCTACCCTCGTTCCCCCGCAGCCGGCTCCCTCCTCTCCTCTCCCACCGACTGTCGGGGTGATCTGTCAGGATGGAGAGCGGAGAAAGGGGCTGATAAATATGTCATTTACCGGCTCCTTCCTTGTCTGAATTGGACATTGAGAGTGTTTGTTACTGATAACTGAGCAGAGTAACCTGTGTGTTACTCTGCTTCAGTTTATGAATGGACGGGAGCCGCTGTCTCCTGTCCATTCATGTTCAGTGCTGATTAAAAAAAAAAAACATTGTAAAAAAAATTATACAAAATATCATTGTTAAGAAATAAAATAATAAAAAAATACTGATACCACCACCCACCCTGCCCTGCTGACAATGTCCACTGCCCCAACCCCCCCCCACCCCCAAAAAAAATAAAAAACATTGAATTGTAAAAAAAAAATGACATTAAAATAAAAAACTGACACCATCCACTGCTCTACTGACACCAACATCTGCCCTACTGACACCATCCTCTGCCTCATACCTCCCCCCCCCCACCCCCTTCCACAGAAGAACTGTAAAAAAAAGAATATTAAAAGAAAGTCTCTCTCTCTTAGTGTGAGTGTGCACTGGATAAGTGGCAGGAGGTAATGGAAGGATGGTGTAATGGAAACAGGAGGTGATGGGGATGGTGTGATGGAGATGGAGGGATGGTGACAGGAAGTGATGAGGGGATGGTGTAATGGAGACAAGAGGTGATTGTGTGATGGTGCCAGAGGAAAGAGCGCGGTTGATCTATCCTGTAGACCGAACGCTCAGAAACGCGTTGCACTTGGGTGACGTCACGATGCCGCCACTCTCTGTTGTGCTGTCGAAGCGTATTGGCGTCTAAGCCGGCGATGGACGCTGAATGACATCTCACACTGGATTTGGAGCACATCATCTGGACTGCGAGCTGCTGGCTTCTCCCACCCACGGGATACCTTCTACATGCGCTTTCTCATGCTTTGTTTGTGAGTTGCCATTTTAATATACATTTTATTAAATTGTTCATACAGTCTACTCTTAGAAGCGCCTCCTTCCTTGTGATGGTGTGATGGAGATGAGGGGTGATGGAGGGATGGAGACTGGAGAGATAAAAACAGGAGGTGATGGAGACAGGAGGTTTTTAGAAGTGGGGACAAAAATTCTGGTGATCCTAGTGGCTACCAGGGATTTCACCTCACTTCCTGTGGCGGTTATGGAACAGAAATTAAGGGGAAATCTCTACAAATTGACATAGGTGACAAAACTGATGGACTAAATAATCCGCCCTTATTATATTGAAAATAACAGAAATATGTTTTTTTTACATTGCTATCTACTTTAAATCACATTGCTATTTGCGCAGTGTACTTGTTTGTAGCCTAAATACTGAAATGTGCACTGAAAACTGTAATTTTGTAACTTTTGTAAAATGTCAGTAAATTTTGGGTGTTGTGCCAGTAAATTTCAATCTGGTAGGTTGGCAACACTGCTTCGAACTTGTGTTGTTTAATAGATACTGCCATTGGCTTAAGCCAGTGATGAAATTGGTGCATGTGAAGTACTCTCTGCATGCGCAGAACACTATAGCGACTCCTGTGTGCATGAGCTGGAGTGGCATGATTACGACTGGCCATTCAAGCACTTGGATTGCACAAACCCGGATTCAGTGACATTATGCCGCTGGAACGTTCCATTTGTAAAGTGAGTCTGTCATAATGCGTATTTTTTTTACATTTACTACCGCTTGCAGGGTGGAGTCATGTTAATTGTGAAGTGATTGGTGCAAACCTTAATGGCCTCAGAGTGGGTGGTAGCTGGAGAAATAGAGTCACTCTCTTGACGGTAAGAGATGACCCGCTCAGGTAATACGCGTCAGGTGACTCGGGCCCCGAGTGATTGAATAGACTTTGGGAGTTCTAATCGGGACAAGGAGTTAGACATAGGCCTAGGCTTGAGCATGTTCTGGACATTAAGGAATTAAAGGACAGTTACTAGGGGAATGAGAGGGATTAAGTGGCCTATGACTGGCATCGGTGCATGTGGCTAAAGTCTGAGCTTGGGGCAAGAACCAGTTAAATGTCCAGTCCTCAGGATGGACGTCCTGGTATTGGAAAGGGTTCAAAGAAGGGCAACAAAGCTAGTTAAGGGATTAGAGGACTTAAGTTATGAGGAAAGATTACAAGCACTGAACTTATTCTCTCTGGAGAAAAGACGCTTGAGAGGGGATATGATTTCAATGTACAAATACTGTACTGGTGACCCCGCTATAGGGCCAAAACTATTCAGCGCAAGGGAAAACACGAAGACACACGGCCATTCGCTGAGAATGAAAGAAAGGCAGTTTAACCTTAAGATGCGTATAGGGGTTTCTTTACGTTAAGAGCAGTGAGAATGTGGAATTCTCTTCCAAAAACTGTGGTTTCTGCTGGTAGTATAGATAATTTCAAAAAACTATTAGATGCACACCTAAGGGAACACAACATTGGGGGATATACAACGTAATACTGACATAAAAAACACACACGGGTTGGACTTGATGGACTCGTGTCTTTTTCCAGCCTCACTGACTATGTAACTATGTAATTATGTAAATGCCTGAAGCTATGCATGTGCCTTACACATGTAGAGTAGCCAATGAAAACATCAATGAAAAGACAACTGAAATTAACTCTAAGTTAACAAGGGTAACAACAGAACACTGGACAAATAGCTCCCCTAATTTATCCACACTTTATGTAATTGTATAGTATAGACAACTGTTGATCCTTGTTGTATTTGACATTTTTCTAGCACATTATTTTTATATGCATACAACATTTTACATACGCAGTTGAGAACTTCCATACCTACCAATGAAAGTCATAGGAGTTTATTTATCAAACTCCATTAAAAAAAAGCTATTTAGCTTTGCTGGATTTCACTGAAATTTCACTTCACTTGGATTATAGGTTTTGGGCTAATTTATCACTTTGATGTTTAAGCCATCAATGTAACTGAATCCTGATTTTAAGTAAAAAATATATATATACCCTATTAAATATGATGTCTACCATTTAAAGCAAACTAGTATAGAGGACCTAATGTTAATAATTTATTTCCTACCAGAAGGAGGGCTGTAGGAGGTGATGTTGCCCTTTTCACAGATGTATCCCAGCTTTTGAGAGCACACTTTGTTTTCCCACTTGCCATTTTTATCCGGCTTCAATGACCCACAGTTCTTCCCATCTCCTGCTGATGGGTCTCCTAAAGGAAGAGAAACACTTTAAGGAAATAATTTTCAATGATGGCATAATATATATAGTAAGCTCAAATAAGTGAAATAAGTGTGCCTTTGAGATAAATTACAAAATAAACGCTATGTTTTCCCTTTACCTGAATGATTCAAGCCAAGAAGCCATAAAAGAAGGTTTTCTTTTTAACATACGTCTCCAGTGGAGTGTAATAAAGCATGTATTCACATACAAAAACATAAAAGAAACGACACAGAAAGCAGGCAGCCAACAACTATAAAAAAAAAGCTTGCAGAATCCAAAAGGTTGCTGATATGTCTTTTTTGCTTTAACGTTCTTGACTAAGGTATTGCCTTATGTTGTGGCTGCCATGACCTAATACCTAACCCCCATCCAACTAAATCCACTTTACCCAAAACAAACCACGGGACACATATTTTTGGGTTGAAAAGGCCATAGCATTATTATTATAAAATTTATAACAACAATCCTAATAATGACTGACCTATTTTCTGATCTAGGGTCTTTGAAGGCAAATTTATTTGTACCAGCCGGCTGTATCCACCCCAACTCTACTTCAAGGCCCTCAGCCACAACTGCACCAACTCAAGGACAATTTAACTATTCATTTATCCTTGATACAGCCACCTAACCATTGGCACCTTACTGCCTTATCTTAAATATGGAAGGTACACCTATACCTGCCATGGGCCAGTAGTGTCATAGAGCCACCGCCATCGAACACAGAACTCCTCATAACTGAAACCCAGCATGAAATAAGACCCACATAAAAAAAGGGGTGGAATTAAGCTAGTCAAAAATGTAGGGAGGGAGGGAGGGAGAAGTTCTTCTGTCCCTATTCATGCTCCAACTGACCATGAGGCATGTGACCACCCTTTTTAAGATCACCGTGGCCCCACCCTGCCCCACCTCTGCTTTATCCAATCAGGTAAGACCCCCTGTAACTTTGAAACCCATCAACTTTTTAACCCTATTCCACTTAAGCTGCACTTCCAGGCCTATCTCTTTACACATAGCCCAGATCTTTCTCATACTTGTAAAACAAAATGTACATTCCTCTTCCCTCACCCTGTTTTGAGAGGCTGAGGTTATCCTTGGTGTTCAGATACAGAACAGAGAACCTAAATTACCAAGCGGCTCCTACGGGGGTATCGCTACATTGGGAAAATACCGTCTCAATCCTTGGAAGGCTATGTGTGAAACCTTTCTGATTCTGGAATGTATACATGTATTTCCACAACTGAAGAACAGGGTGGGAGTGAGCGTGAACTAGAAGATGCGTTCAGATAATAGTATGCCCAGTAAATTCAATGTTGTCCCTCTGTGATCTGCTGTTTAAGTGCCACAGCCACCATCTCAGTCCTCCTCATCATTGGAAGCCAGCTGCTCTTGTGGGTTCAGGCGAGTGGCCCCAGATGACAATCACCAGCTCTGCCCACCAATCACTGTGGGTTCCTACTCCTGCAGCCAACTAAGATATGTCATGGGGATATCTCAGGAGGCTGAGGTAGCATCGACATGCCATTCTTGCCTAGGTAGATATGGCGGTTGGGGACAGGGATGGAAAAAATGGAGTAAGCAAAAAATAAAACCTGTGTTTTGTATTGCGAAGGAGGGAGGAAGTGCAGGGGCAAAAGTGAAGGTCAGCTTGAAAGCCTCATTCATATGGGTGCTAAGACCCATAGACTGTGAACAGGCCTGTTGTTTATGCAGGTTGAGTCACCAGATGCTGTGTGCAGGCAGTCCATGTAAGGGTACAGGGATTCAGCAGCTGCACAGGCACAGCTGCTCCCCTAATTTGACAGGACTGTGGGTAAACGGCCCTGAACGTACAGTTTCCATAAAACATAATTCATCACACAGATGAAAGGCCTTTACTGGTGTCTGCTTTTTGTTCTTGGATGTACCATTTGGAAAAAGAAACAGTGTCGATCCTATGGATGGAAATAAAGCCTGCCTCAAAACAACATTCTGCTCCTTCAGGTTCCAAACAACATGCTAGCCACTACACACAATGCAACAAAATACTCCCCTATCCTTTAGAATTGACTGGAGTAAGCTACTCTTAACTGTGGATAGAATCCAGCATCAATAGGTGGTTTGATATTAGGAAAAGAAAGGGCAAAAACCCATTTAGTTATATTATGTAAGTCTATTGATCAGTGGCGGCTGGTGCTAAACTTTTTTTGGGGGGGGCAAACACCCCCCCCCCCCGGTCCACACTCACCGCTCCACGGCACGGTCCCCCGCACTCACCCCTCAACGGCACAGTCCCCTCGCGGCTTCCTCTGCTTCTCTTTCCGGCCAACCTGATCTGCCTCACGTCCTAATTGGCCGGGAGGAGAAGCCGGAAGACATTTATTATTATTATTATACAGGAATATATAGCGCCAACAGTTTGCGCAGAGCTTTACAATATGAGGGCAGACAGTACAGTTACAATACAATACAGTAGGAATTGGAGGGCCCTGCTCATTAGAGCTTACTATCTAGAAGGGAGGGTCAAGTGAAACATAAGGTAATAACTGTGGGGGATGAACTGATGAAGAAAATGAAAATACATTTTTTAGGTGTGGGTAGAATAAGCTTCTCTGAAGAGGAGGGTTTTCAGGGATCGTCTAAAAGCTAGCAGAGTAGGAGATTCTCGGATAGGTTGGGGTAAGGAGTTCAATAGGATTGGAAAGGCTCTGGAAAAGTCCTGGAGGCGAGCAAAGGAGGAGGTGACGAGGGAGCTAGAGAGCAGGAGGTCTTGAGAGGAACGAAGGGAACGATTAGGTTGGTATTTTGAGACTAGGCTGGTGATGTAGCTGGGGGCTAAATTGTGGATTGCTTTGTAGGTTGTTGTGAGTATTTTGAATTTAATTTGTTGGGTGAGCGGGAGCCAGTGGAGGGATTGACAGAGAGGAGTAGCAGACACAGAGCGATTGGCAAGGTGTATGAGTCTGGCCGCAGCATTCATGATGGATTGAAGGGGGGATAGCCTGTGTAGAGGTAAGCCAATGAGAAGGGAGCTGCAGTAGTCGAGGCGAGAGATGACCAGAGAGTGAATTAAGAGCTTTGTTGTGTCGTTGGTTAGAAAGGGGCGTATTTTTGAGATGTTGCGGAGGTTGAGGCGGCAGGATTTAGACAGTGATTGGATGTGGGGCTTAAAGGAGAGTTCAGAGTCCAGGACTACGCCTAGGAACTTGGCATGTGGGGATGGGCTGATAGTTGCGCCATTGATTATGACAGAGAGATTGGGGGAAGGGGCACGTGGTGGAGGAAAAATTATAAGTTCGGTTTTGGATAGATTAAGTTTGAGGAAGTGGTGTGACATCCAGACCGCTATATCTTTTAGTAAATTAGTGATACGTGAGGTGACTGAGGGAGTGAGCTGAGAGGTAGAGAGATAGATTTGGGTGTCATCAGCATACAGATGGTATTGGAAGCCATGGGAGGCTATCAGCTGACCCAGAGAAGAGGTGTAGATTGAAAATAGGAGCGGCCCAAGAACAGAACCTTGGGGGACCCCAACGGAGAACGGAAGAGGAGAGGAGGAAGTAGAGTTGTAAGTAACGCTAAAGGTGCGATCAGATAAGTAGGAAGAGAACCATCGAAGAGTACAGTCACGGAGACCAATGGCATGGAGTTTTTGGAGGAGGAGGGGGTGGTCAACCGTATCAAAGGCAGCAGAAAGGTCTAAGAGTAGGAGTACAGAATAGTGTCCATTGCTTTTGGGTGTTAGTAGATTGTTTGTTGGTTTTAGAAGAGCAGTTTCTGTGGAGTGTTGAGGACAAAATCCAGACTGAAGGGGATCAAGAAGGCTATTCTCGGCAACGTGGTTGCTCAGTCGGTTGTAGACTAGACGTTCAAGGAGTTTGGATAAAAAGGTGAGCAAGGAGATGGGGCGTAGGTTGTTAGAATTGGTTGGGTCCAGTGAAGGCTTTTTAAGTATGGGGCCAACTAATGCATGTTTTAGAGAGTTGGGGAAGATGCCAGAAGAGAAGGAGAGATTGAAAATGTGGGTTAAAGAGTGTAGAATCGAGTCAGAGGGTGAACGTAGTATTTGCGAGGGAACAGGATCCAGCGGGCAGGTGGTTAGTTTGACGTTAGCAAGTAGTTTAGCAACCTCATCTAAAGTGGCGGGGTTGAATGAGGGAAGTAGTGATTGTACCTGTAGGCATGAAGTGTGAAGCGTGGAAGGTATCTGAACAGCAGAGATCTCTTCACAAATTGTTTCAATCTTCAGTTTGAAGTGATTGGCGATCTCCTGTGCAGTGAGTGAAGTAGTGGGGGGAGGCAGAGGAGGACGAAGTAGAGAGTTGAAGGTAGAAAAGAGTTGACGAGGACGGGATGATAAGTTGTTAGTGAGAGTGATAAAATAGGTCTGCTTGGCAGTGTGGAGGCAGGAATTGTATTTTTGGAGGGTAGATTTATACTGGTTAAAATCTTTTTGAGATTTAGTCTTACGCCAAGAGCACGGCTATTTTTTGCAGACTTCTAGTGTCATCTGTTTGCCAAGGTTGAAGGAGTCAGGGCCTGATTCTGTGAGTGGTGAGAGGGGCTAGTGTGTCCAGGGAGGCAAAAAGTGAAGCTTTGTAGACTGTGGCTAGGTCGGTGCAGGACAGGGGTGCGATTTTGTCATAGAGGTGGTCAGTAGCAGAGTAGAGAAGAGAAGGGTTGAGACGTGTAGGTTTCTACGGGTAGCTGTTAGGCGGTTGGAGGCAGAGGAGTTGGAGGAGAGGGAGAGAGTGAAACTAATAAGGAAGTGATCAGAGAGAGGGAATGGATAGTTGGAGAGGTTGCATGGAGTGCAAAGGTGGGAGAAAAACAGGTCAAGGGTATTGCCTTCAGAGTGAGTAGTAGCATGTATCCATTGCTTCAGGTTAAAGGAGGAGGTTAGACTGAGAAGTTTGGAAGTAGCAGGAGAGTTAGTATTAATAGGGATATTGAAGTCCCCAAGAATGATTGTGGGGATTTCAGAAGAGAGAAAGTAGGGTAGCCAAGCAGAGAAGTCATCAAGAAAGGTTGATACCAGTCCGGGGGGCCGGTAGATTACAGCTACCCTTAGAGAAACTGGGGAGAAAAGGCGAATGCAGTGTGCTTCAAAAGAGTAGAGAGACAGAGAGGGGGGTGGGTGAAGTAACTGAAAGGTGCTATGTGGGGCTAGAAGGATTCCAACACCCCCTCCCTTGTGTCCACTGGGTCTGGGAGAGTGAGTCCAGAGAAGACCACCATGTGATAGGGCAGCAGAAGACGCAGTGTCGGATTCATGAAGCCAGGTTTTGGTAATGGCAAGTAGATTGAATGAGTTAGCGATAAAAAGATTATGGAGAGAGGTCAGTTTGTTACAGACCGAGCGGGCATTCCAAAGGGCGCAAGAGAAAGGGAGTCCGATTTTGGGAAGAAAAGAAATGGGAATTAAATTGTGTGCATTGCGGCTGCAATTGGAGAGTGCAGGGTAATGGGTGCGTTGAGTATAGTTAAATGATGGAGGCCCAGGGTTTAGGGCTATATCTCCAGAGGTTAGGAGAAGCAGAAGGGTGAGGAAGGTAATGTGGGAGCGTGATTTATATGAAGTGACATGCTTTGGTGTACTGGAGTATTTTTGTGCGTGTGGATTCAGAATTAGCATGAGATGGTGAGTGCAGTAATAAGGAGAGGATAGAAGTGAGGATAGAAGAGGATAGAAGTGAGGGTGATATATATAAGCTGTGAGGTGGAGAAGAGGGGTGAAGGAGAGTTAGTTTAACCACTTCAGCCCCGGAAAGTTTTACCCCCTTCCCGACCAGAGCACTTTTTGCGATTCGGCACTGCGTCACTTTGACTGACAATTGCGCGGTCATGCGACGTTGTACCCAAACGAAATTAGCGTCCTTTTTTTCCCACAAATAGAGCTTTCTTTTGGTGGTATTTGATCACCTCTGCGTCATTTCTCACTTTTTGCTAAAATACAAATCCAAAAAAAAAAAAAAAAAACATTTTTTTTCATCAATTTATATTCTTCCTCATATTTTTGGTAAAAAAAATCGCAATCGGCGTTAATTGATTGGTTTGCGCAAAAGTGGGCACGTTTACTGATGATGAGAATTCATTTCTGGGGTTGTTATTTTTTTATTATTTTTTACTAGTAATGGCAGCGATCTGCGATTTTTAGTGGTACTGCGATATTGGGGCAGACATGTCGGACATTTTTGACACTTTTTTTTGGGACCAATGACATATATTTAGTGATCAGAAATGTAAATGTCCACTGATTACTGTATAAAAACAACAAGTATCAGGCACATCAACAGGTGCATAGATGATCCGATTAGACACCACTATTGATTCCCAGGGACTACAAATAGATGGCGGCACGCCATCTTAGATAGCCTGATGAAAGAGCGCGACTGCCTTCACATCGCGGTCTGTACGCTCTGAAACGCGTCGCGGATTGAAGACATCACCCCACTGCGACCAGTGCAGCCAAGCCTCGTTCTGGAATCCCCCGGCTGCCGGCATGGAGACGATCGTTCCTACCATTCACGAACGACTCCACTAACGGACGGTTCCACGAACGCACGGCCCCACTGACGATCCCATCCGCACGGATGACTAGCTGCTTACTAGGTCTCGGGGAACTGATGCCATACTCTTCACCAGTTAAGTATTCTCCTGGTTCCATGTGCCATACCCTTTTTTAGTCATGTGAGTAGACAATTGGCTGATGTCTTTTTAATAAAATCTCTTACGGTTTACACTTAGAGGCGCCTCCTTTTTGTTTCTTGATTACTGTATAAATGTCATTGGCAGTGAAGGGGTGAACCTGCAGGGGGAGATCTAGGGGTTAACTGTGTTCCCTGGGTGTGTTCTAACTGTGGGGGGGGGGGGTGGGCTACCATGGGCATAAGAGATCTAACTGATCCCAGTGACAGGGATCAGTAGATCTCCTATGCCCCCACTAACACTGCAGGAAACCGCCGTGTTTACATCGGCGGTTCCCCATTCTTTGGCTGTGGCCGCTCATCGCGGCTCGTCGACGGACATCGGGTCTGCCCGAGCCGCGGGCACACTCCTCAGGAGTACGGCGGGCACGCATGCCACCCCTAGGGGCCACTCGCAGATCGCCGCTTTTTTACGGCGATTCGCGCTGAGCGTCCACACTACCGCCGTGAATACACGACAGGCGGTGTGGAACCGGTTAAGGATGCAGGACAGAGTTGTCAGAAGGAATGGTAGAGAGTGTATGTTAGGAGGAGAAAGAGCTAAAGGGATAAACAAGGTCACCTGTAGTTTGTGTGGTGTTATTCAAAGTATTTTCTTGTGTTCATTCGCTTTGTGCATTCGCTGAAGTGCAGAGTCAGAAGTGCTTCCACTTATAGAATAGCCCCACTTTGAGAATAAGCCCCTGCTGCAAATGCAAACCCCCTGCAAATGCTCCCCCTAAAGGTGATTGAATTTATACTGATAGAGATGGGGGGTGGGTGCATTCCAAATTAGCAATCAAGCGGTAATAAATAAAGGGTGACTAGGCAGAGTAAAATTCTCACTTAAAAAAACAGAGCAACAGGGGCACTAGAGGTAAACAGGCCATGATTTTGTCAAAGACAGGGGACAAATGTAAGCATTGCAGTGTGGCCAGCTCTTATGGCTCGTACACACGGGACGACGATCGTGTGCACGACCGTGTTGAATCGTACGTTGACGGTCGTATGTAGCCCACTGACATGCACACGACGGTCGTACATACAACTTGCGGCCGGCCGAACGTGATGACGCGAACGAGCGTATAATGAGGAAGTAGCGTCACCTTTTGGGCTCCTTTCTAATTTCATGTTAGTTGAAAGTGGACTTGGCGCATGCGTGTTTAGCACAATACAACTTTGTTGAACACAGCTGCTCTACACACGACTCAACGGTCGTATGCGAGCTTGTTGACACGACCAAGTTTTCTAGTCTGCACATACAACTCCCACGAACGACCGTCGTACGTTCAACTGTTGAAAGTGCCGCCACAGACGAACGATTCTGCATGCAACGGTCGTGAGTACGACGTGTTGAACACGATCGTCGTCCCGTGTGTACGAGGCTTTAGATAGTTAAGCAAAAAACAACAACAACAAAAAAACATACTAGTATAATTAAACAGACGTTAACAAAAAGAGACAGCAAGGTTTCAGTTTTTTGGGTTGGAGTTGATTCAGAGAACATACCAGTATAATTAAACAGACTTTAGCAAAAAGAGACAGCAAGGTTTCAGTTTCAGCAAGGATTCACAATAGTGAATATTGATTCACTATTGGCACAAGTGGGAGGGTTCGGGGCACAGCCCAACCTTTTTCAAGCCAATCAGAGCCTCAGGGCTCTAATCATGTGCTTTGGAAAAAAGAAAACTCATACAAACATATGGCGCCCTGCATGCAAACTAGGGGGGTGCACTCCCTAATGGACCAACCTGCTATTGGTAGCCTTTATCCTGGATTAATCTCTTATATTGTGCATATAGTGCTAGTGAAAAAGCTAATTTATTAGGTATAAATAGACAGAGAAGTGACTTACAATGTGCAGAAGCTAACAATTTACCTGGAAGCCAGTTGAGGTATCGGAATGGACTTCCATCGTTCCATTTCCAGCCTGCGTTTAAGTCCAAACTATTAAGCCCCACCCATAAAGGTGTTTTTGTAGCACTGGCTAATCCTATAAATTAAAAACCACATGACAGATTGTGAAAATATATTAGCAAGAAACTTGTTAGCATTCTCTAGTCTAGAGTAATCAAGAACACAAAAAAATGGGAACCCTGGTACACCTATAGTTCACCATACATGTCAAAAGTATTAATAAACTAAATATGAAATAATAATAATGCACATATTATCGTATATACAGTTAGGCCCCTTTCACACGGGCATTCCAATCAGTTCCACCTGTCAGTTTTTCAGGCGGACTGATTGGAGCCCTATGGAGTGTTGGATGTCAGTGGTGACATGTCTGCTGACATCCGCCGATATCCGATCCGACCCTGTCCATGAAATCCAGATGTATGGAAACCCTATTTTTTATCTGTCTGGAAAATCGGATCGGATAGGATCGGATGAAAACGGACAGGCGGTCTGTTTTCATCTGATCTCCATAGAGTAGAGTGGCGCTTTGACAGGTCCGTCTCAGCACAGTGAGCGGGGGTGGACCTGTCATCCGCCTTCTCAGCAGGGATCAGTGGAGCGATCCCTGCTGAGCAAGGCGGAGTCCGTATACGGACATGCCTGTGTGAAAGGACCCTTAGACAATGGAAAAAACATACGTTAAAAATGTATACATTTAAAAATGTTAATCTAAAATGACAAAGACCTATATTCTCTTTAAGGTTGCCATGAGATGATAATCTTGGATAGGTCAAATTAAAGTCTTTGTATTTGAATGCCACCAGATGCTATTGGCTAACCGATCTCAGGGTAACTATTTGAATGAGGTGCTCCTCTTTTTTTACATAATTTTGGCATAGTTGACCAATGTTTAGTCCCCAGGACAATTACATTATTCCTACAAGTCCCTCACAGGTCTATGGCCAAAATAAAATTAATCTTTGTTTATTTTAAAGCTAATCAGCCATAGGAAATCATGTAAGTCAAATACCTAAAGATGTCTTTATATATGGCCACTGGGGGGGGGGGGGGCGGTAGTGGTAAAGCACCTATACTTTCAGCTGCGCTTTTCCGCAGTTATAGCGGCGCTATGGTGCCGCTATGCAGGTGGGGCGCTTATAACCCCCCACTAGGGGTTAAAAAGGGGTTAAAAGTGCCGGCTTCCAGGGGCCGTGGAGGAGCGGTGTATACCCCACTCACCACACCGTCCCAAAGATGCTGCTTGCAGATCTTTTCCTAATGTCCTGCAAGCGCACCACCCCAGTGTGAAAGCACTCGGGCTTTCACACTGGGGTGCATTGGGATGAGTTTTTCAGGTGCTTTATAGTCGCTATTTTTAGCTCAAAAGTGCCTGAAAAAGTCTCAGTGTGAAAGTGGCCTTAAGCTTCATACTCATGGTAAGAATATTGGACTAATGATCGTTCATTTATTTTTTGCATGCTAGTCTCATATCGAAGGTTTCTAAAGTTATGAAAATTCTCTTATGACAGAATACAACTTCGGAAGTGATGAAATATATTCTTTTGATTTCTGAGTATGTGTGGTCTTGGTCACATGATTTTTTTCATACAAATGCCATACTAATTACACAAAAATAGTTTGCTCTGTTATTGTACGGGAAAAATGTTTGTGCTAGTCCCTATGGATATTTTGCATTAACTTTCATGATCGGCTCTCGAAAGCTGTGTACTGATGATCAGATTATCGCAAGATTGCTCCGAAAGCGGTATTTTTCATCCGATTTTCCCATGGTGTGTACTAGGCTTTACCTTTTGTGCCCTATTAGGAGTCCTGAGGTACAAAGCAAATATCAACTTTCGCAAGCCATTCTTGACTCTATACCCTACTACTTTCCATATCTTAGCATCATTTCATTGCATGGTCAAGAGCCTTAATGTTCATTAATGTGGTTTGCAAGCTTGGAGTTGGTAGGGAAAAACTAAATTTAAGGGACAAATGTAATTTTTTTAATACTAGAACTACCAATTTCAGAACTTCTGGGGTTAAGTAAGTATGATAGAAGAGAGAGACTACCAAAAGTCTATCAGAACAATACTTATTTGATGAATACATTCAACTAGAATAAACTATGCATTATATTTTTATACTGCATTTTTAGAGATCAGGTTTTTATTCCTATCCTTGATATTATTACTTATGATGGTACTTTTTCACTTCTAAACAAAGACGACATTAAGAATACCAACTCCACCATCTCCAATGTCTTGGTTTCACGGACTGAAAATTATTAAGCCATCCATGATTTCTCCCATATGTATGATCTTGGAAAACTAGAACAGTTTTATTTTTTTTGGTTTATATTTGTATACAATATTTTTTTTCTCAAGTAAGCCTTAAATGCTAGATACACTTATGACACAGGATTGTGGGCCTTTCAAAAAAATAGCCTAATAGAAGATGTTTGCTTTCATACTGTCTCTCTCCAACTGAAATATACATCCTGCCCGAAAGAGCTGGCAAGAAGGGGGAGCAAGAAGGGAGGTTTAACTCTGCTGACATAATTCTGTTCTTTGTGTAAAGTTCTGTGTGTAAATTAAGCTATTAATCAATGTTTTTTCCTTCAACAAAGCAGATTAGGATAGGCTGGTAAATGGTTGATGGTTAACCAGCTGGCTGGAAATGAAAACAGAAAATATTAACGTGCAATGAGGAGATTAGAAAACGTTCTGTGATTGGTGGCTGTTGCTGGGTCGTCCTACAGAACTCACCTGAAATGAATGATTGCTCATGTAGCTCAGTTATACTTAATAATTCAGCATTCTGTTGATGACAGCTCCGCCGGGCTTGGTACCAAGTCAGGGCTGAGTTCTCATTGATCTGATACTCGGAGCCAGTGATGGAATCTGCTGTCCACCAACCCTCTCTTGTAGCTGAAAAAAAAACATTTACTGGAACGCCATCATCCAAGTACAAAAATTGATGGATTGCTCAAACTATTCACAGGTTGACCACTATAACAACATTTGACTCTCCATATTGATCATATTATCTACTAATGCTTCTGTATAAGTGCCATTAATTGTATAATATTAACCCAAAGTGTAACTTTTACTCGTTTTCAGCTAATTTAATGTTTTAAACCAGGGCAGCTAAAAATGTATATAAGATTAACATCCTATTTAGTTTCATTAGACTTGTACAAGGTTCTGAAGTTTTCAGTTTAACAAACCAAGAATAATATGAAGCGCCTACTTTTTTAAGGGCTCACCTTAACCCATGTGTTTTAACATTGTTAATGCATTTACATAGATTAACCATTGTTTTAAATGGTGCTAGTTTGCATTCTTGTGATTTACGTTGGCTGCAAAATTTCATGTTTGTTTTTTTGATGCTTTAATATGCATTAAAGGGCCCATTAGAGCGGATTTCCTGGGGAATAAAAAATAAAAGTCAGCAGCTGCAAATACTGTAGCTGCTGACTTTTAATATATCGGATCGGCTGTCGGGTGCTGCTACCGCCATCTCCACTAAGGAAAACCGTCTGCGAAGCCTTTCAGCTTCATAGCCGGATCCCTATTGCCGATGCGCGCAGTTCTTTGCGCTTTCTTATTGGCCCAGTGGCGGCAGAGGAAGGAGGACCTCTGAGGGACGGCACTGCAGCGCTATCCACCGGAAGTAGGGATGGGGATCTGTCAAAAACAGGTCCCCGTTCCCCCCTCCCCCTGAAAAGTACCAAATGTGGCATCGGAGGTGGGGAGGAAGCAAAAAGGGGGAGGTTCCACTTTTGTGTGGAACGCCGCTTTAATGACCATGGCAGTGCAT
Source organism: Glandirana rugosa (assembly GCA_018402905.1). NCBI lineage: Eukaryota > Metazoa > Chordata > Amphibia > Anura > Ranidae > Glandirana > Glandirana rugosa. Next base: position 104,016 of record BLSH010436248.1, read on the forward strand.
CAAAATGTTCATAAAAAGATGTGAATCTAATATATAGCTTAAACCCATGCATGATAAAAAAAATACACACCATTTAATGCATATGTGTAATTCTTTTATTGCATATTTTAAAATGGAATTAAACTCTCTCAATCACCATTAACTACACTGAGCAAAATTATTGTGTTTGCCCCTATTTATCATGAGCTGAACGCAAAGATCTACGACTTTTTCTCTGTACACAAAAGGCCTATTTCTCTCAAATATTGTTCACAAATCTGTCTAAGCCTGGGTTCACTTTGGTGTGGGAATAAAATCATGCGAGTTCAGCTGTACAAAAACTACTTTAGGAAATCGGTGGGGTGCCACTGCCGGCAATAGCCGCCGATTTGTCATGCGATTTGACATGACACCACAGCCCACCACACGAGCGGGCAAGTGCCAGACCGCCCGCGCGGGGGTGCTGTAAGTGCTGTGCCGCCGCCCGATCCTGTTGGGGTGGCAGGGGTTTGCTGTCAGCCCCACTCTCGGGGGGATGGGGGGGTGTTGCTGTCAGTGCCGCACGGGGGGGTTTGGGGTGCTGGCTGTTTGCTGCCCCCCAAAAGAAGAACCCACCAGCCGCCACTGGTTTATGGTGCTCCGATACAGTTTAGTTCCACTTAGTTAAAAGTACATACAAGCATAAGTACCTGAATCTGTCCTGATACTGGCCTCAGTTATTCCCCATACACGAGCACTGTGACTGAATAGGGAGAGGGGCAGCACTGGGAGCCAATCAGGTTCTGCTACACATAAATATAAATCACAGCAGACAATGCAGCTTGTGTATTTAGTTGTTTGCCCGGAGATTAGCTTTAAAGAGACAAATAGGTGGATTTACTAAAGGCAAATAGACCGTGCACTTTACAAAGTGCAGTTGCTCCAAAGCTCAGTAAATGAGGTAAAGCTTCACTTTGCAAAGAATACCCAATCACGTACAAGGAAAATAAAAAAAAAAATGCCTTTTTTGCTTGCACATGATTGGATGATGGAAGTCAACAGAGCTTTTTCTCCTTTACTAAGCTCTGGAGCAACTGCTCTTGTAGAGTGCAACTGCCCTTTGCAAAGCGCACAGTCTTTTTTCCTTTAGTAAATCAACCCCAATGTCCCCTTGCTAATGTAAGCCAAAGTGATAGTGTCTTTGCAAAGAGACTCCTTATATTTACATAGCCGGCGCTGAAATTAGCAGTATTAGTTATTAGTTATGGGCGGAACAGTGGTGTAGTGGTTAGCACTTTCGCCTGGCAGCAAAAGGGTCGCTGGTTCGAATCCCAACCACAACACTACCTGCCTGGAGTTTGCATGTTCTCCCTGCGCCTGCGTGGGATTCCTCCGGGTACTCCGGTTTCCTCCTACATTCCAGAGACATGCTGGTAGGTAAATTGGATCCTGTCTAAATAGTCCCTTGGATAGGGACCTTAGATTGTAAGCTCCTTTGAGGGTAGGGACTGATGTGAATGTACAATGTGTATGTAAAGCGCTGCGTAAATTGACGGCGCGATATAAGTACCTGAAATAAATAAATAAATAAATTATAATCGGGGCAGAGTGGTGATATCACTCTCCTACCAATGTGACAGTGATCAGGCCTGGCTGCGAGGCCGGAGTACCCTCACAGAGAAAGCGGTCACATGCCCTGCTACACCTGGAAGCCCTGGATAGTATTGCTGGCTGTGATGGAGGTAAGGTAAGTATAAGGCGATAGGCTCATGAAGGTGAGAATCACTAGATCTCGCCAGTAGTACTAAACACTGCATGCGCATACTGAGGCTGATTTACTAAAGGCATATAGACTGTGCACTTTGCAAAGTGCAGTTGAACTCTGCAAGAGCAGTTGCTCCAGTAAAGTAAATGAGCAGAAGTTCTGCTGACTTCCATCATCCAATCATGTGCAAGAAAAAATGCTTTTTTTTTTTTTATTTTCCTTGCACCTGATTGGGTATTCTTTACAAAGTGAAGCGTTACCTCATTTACTATGCTCTGGAGCAACTGCACTTGCAAAATGCACAGTCTATTTGCTTTTAGTAAATCAACCCCATTGTTTGCGAACAGCAGCACCTGCCAGTGGCGGCTGTCAGATTTGTACTATGTGCAAATCAATGGCTGGCGCTGTTTGCATGTAACCGCTCATCTGAGCAGTTACATGTGAACAGAGCCTTCAAATGACCCTGAACACAGCCATTGTGTGTCCAGGGTTGGTGTTTCTGCCATTGTGTGTCCAGGGTTGGTGTTTCTGCCATTGTGTGTCCAGGGTTGGTGTTTCTGCCATTGTGTGTCCAGAGTTGGTGTTTCTGCCATTGTGTGTCCAGAGTTGGTGTTTCTGCCATTGTGTGTCCAGGGTTGGTGTTTCTGCCATTGTGTGTCCAGGGTTGGTGTTTCTGCAGAGTTTTGGCCACACACAAGCTGGCCACAGCTAATTGGCAAAATTGTATGAGGCACCCAAAAGCAGCTACCTATATGCCCCTGGCCACCCATGTGTATGTAGCCTAAGTTGGTTGTGCCATCACTTGTAAGCAACAAATGTCAGAAAAGATTTATGCTTAAACTGAGTTCTTCTAGACACCAGAATTCATGCCTATTTGATAAGTAGAAACATGCTATCTCCTTTTGGTTCTTTTATCAGCGATGTTCTCAGACTTGGCAGGCTGCCCGGATTTTTCTCTTTCAAGTTGCTCTGACTTAGAAAAAGGTTCTTTTACGACTTCAGGCGACTTGCATTGACTTCTATTACAGAAGTTGTTTGCAAGTTGTGCTGAAGTTGCGCTGTGCTGAGTCGCGCCACGTGCCCCACTAGTCAGATGCCCCTGTGTGAACCAGTTTTAGTGCATACATTAATTGCCCTAATTTGCAGCACAATCAGCCGAAGCCGATTAATTAAAAAGATTCCAAAAATCGGCCCAATTAACTGGCCGGCCAATATATAGGTCTACCTCTACTGTCTTCTCCGCCAAGCAGGAAACTAGTAACATACCCGCGCTTCCTAATTGGTGGAGAGGTGATTTAGTGTTAGAAAAGCAAATATTAATTTGTTTTTCTAACACATGTGAGTGGGCTTGCGAGCGCCATGCTCTGCGCTCTGAGCCACTCTATTTTGAAGCCTGTTAGAAACCCCCCGCTGTGGTAATTCGTGCAGCTGGCATCCTGAAAGGGGCCGGACGCATGAATTAGGGGGTGGCATCGGCGGCCATGGATAGATTCATGCTATGCATGAATCTTTCCATTTAGCATGGGGGGGGGGTGGCTGGACAGAGGGGGCGGCGCCCGTGCGCCCTTAATGGACTGGCCGCCCCTGATGGGTACTGATGAGGCGGCACTGGTGGACACTGATGAGGAGACACTGATGAGGCTGCACTGATAGGTGGCACTGATGGGCACTTATAGGCAGCACTGAAGGGCACTGATAAGTGGCACTGATAGGCAGCACTGAAGGGCAGCACTGATAGGTAGCAATGGCAATGATAGGTGGCACTGATAGGTGACACTGATGAGGAGGCACTGATGTGCACTGATTGGCAGCACTGATGGGCACTATTTGGCAGCACTGATGAGCAATGATTGGCAGCACTGGTGGGCACTGTTGGGACTGCACTGATAATCAGTGCTGATGTCCCTTTAACACAAGCCATCAGTGTGAGGCGAAAAAAGCCAGTAACCATCTTGTGTTGACATCCGTGATCAGCTGTGATTGGCCGCTGTGATTGGCCCTTTACCCCAATCTGTGATCAGCTGAGTCCTTCGGACTCGGTGATCACAGAGGGCACCGCCCATACAAAGTGAGCCCACCCTGTACCCGTCATTTGGCTATAGGGGGGGGCAGCAACAGGTTAAGGAGATTCACCCCCTATTTATCCTGTTTACCATTATCATTGAAAGGGGAAGTAAAAGAAAATCCCAAATTTTGGGTTGTCTCCAAAGAAATGTAATAAAGGGTAAATATTCCCATGGGGACACCAGTTATGGTGACCTGGGGGTCCCCAAGGAATTCCCTTAACCACTTCAGCCCCGGAAGGATTTCCAGCTTTAGGACCGGAGCCCTTTTTGCGATTCGGCGCTGCGTCGCTTTAACTGACAATTGCGCGGTCGTGCGACGTTGTACCCAAACGAAATTTGCGTCCTTTTTTTCCCACAAATAGAGCTTTCTTTTGGTGGTATTTGATCACCGCTGCGTCATTTCTGATCGCCGCTATAAACAAAAGAAGAGCGACAATTTTGCAAAAAAACCCAAATTTCTTACTTTTTCCTAAAATACAAATCCAAAAAAAAAATATAAAAAAACATTTTTTTTCACCGTTTTTGGCCGATTTATATTCTTCCTCATATTTGCGATAAAAAAAATCGCAATCGGCGTTTATTGATTGGTTTGCGCAAAAGTGGTCGCGTTTACGGATGATGAGAATTCATTTTTGGGGTTTTTATTTTTTTTTTTTTTTTACTAATAATGGCGGCGATCTGCGATTTTTAGCGGTACTGCGATATTTC
>BLSH010436248.1:108522-126802 GCA_018402905.1 Glandirana rugosa
GCCTGACGTGGTGACGTCCTTGTTTTGTACCCCTAGAGACCACAAGATGTTGTTACTTAATACTATGCCTATTCAACACCCCTATGACAGGTTAATTTTCATTCATAATAGTTATTGCAAGGACCACACTACAACCAAATCGTGTCAAGTTTGCATAGGAAAGAAACGTCTTGTCGACAGACCTTCGGAAGTATCGAAGGAAAATTTCATCTTGATAACCGTTTTCAAAAAAAAAAGTAAAACCTATCTCGTTCACTTCCAATCTTGGGGCGAGTCTATAAAAAGGGCGGTTGAAACAGGGTATTGGTTTGTCCTTCACTCTCCCTTAGACACGGACCTCCGCTCACTCGCTCCGGGGGGGCCATCGCGGGTAGCCGGCGGCAATCGAAGCCGCCGCACCCGCTCCCTGGCCCCCCCTGGACACAGTGAGCGCGCGGGCGGGCCCCCGGCGGCGCGCACGCGCGCGCTCACTAAACTCGTTCCCGCTGCTGCCGTCGTATGACGGCGATTTGCGGGAACGAGCCACTTTGCCGCCGTCAAATGCCGATCGGCGGTCGGCAAGTGGTTAATTTGCAGGGATTCCCTCTCACTTCCTGTTTGGTTATGGGACAAAGTTGGCGGGAAAAATATCTGAGCGGGGTTCTAACCTTCACTTGCTCTATCCAAAATGAAAAAAAAAACTTTTGCCAATAGTTCTACTTTAAAAGGAAGCTATGAAGGCTTCCAGACAGCTGTTCTGCAAAGAAAGGATACGTTTGAACTGTGCTAAACCAACATCACACCAGGAACGTTATTGATAATACTTACTTTTAATTGGACAGTATCCCCACAACTTATCCGTATCATAATTCATTGTTGTAGAACACCAGAGATCCCCATGTTTTGTTCCTGCAGTGGTGCAGTCCGCATACCATTTAGATTCAAACCTGAATGGGAATACACAGGGCTGACCATTACCATTTCCTTTTATGGAATATATTTCTGTGGAAGAATAAATAAAAAGAGTACGCTTGTTATTAATATTATACATACAAATCATAAATAAATACAAAGGATATTCAAGAGAAAAACCACCCTAATTTACTAAGGGAAAACAGTCTGTTCACTTTGCAGGGGAATTTTACCTTCACTTAGTGAATGTAGTAAAAATGAATACCCAATCACCTGCAAGGAGAAATTTAAAAAAAAACTGTATTTTTGCTTGCACATGATTGGCTTATGGAAATCAGTAGAGTTTCACTTCATTCACCAAGCTCTCGGGAAAATTCCCTTGCAAAAGTGAACAGCCTATTTTCCATTAGTAGATTAACCCCATTTAAAGTGGTTGCAAACTCAAATAAAATAAAAAATAAAAACCTGCGAGACAAAGGCATAATGAGCTAGTATGCATTGCATACTAGCTCATTATGAAATACTTACCTTGGAACGAAGCTGTTGCAGTGGACCAGCGACATGCTTATTCCAGGTTTGGCGGTTCCAGGCAATCACCGCACGGGCCAAGTCAGGCTGTTTCTTCACTGCGCATATGCCGATGACGTCGGCACATGCGGATACAGTGAATATCTCCTAAGAGGCGCAAGTTTAGGATATATATGGAACCTACAGGTCAGCCTTATTATAGGCTTACCTGTAGGTTAAAGTGGTTGTAAAGGGTTTACAACCACTTTAATAAGACAGTGCAAAGAGATATGATGTAGGGAAGATCATAGTAACCATCCGTATTTCACTTTTTAGCTTAGGCTCATCAGAAGAAAGACAATAGTATACAGGATTCAGAATTAAAATAAATATTTCAAAGGCAGCTTGAAGAGATACAGATAAATTAGGTCTCTGTAAAATCTAAAAAAAAAATGCCCATAGATACCTATTTTTCCTCCCTGACTCCTGGTATAAGTTCTATAGATTGTAGCCAGTACGAAAAAAATGAAAGAGAAAAGTCGAAAAAAATAGTTCTACGGGTTGTAGTATTGCAATAGAGAACAGGAAAAGGAATTTGGCTCAAGCCACATCCGAATAATACAATGCAAAAAGGATGCGGGACCAGATATATCAGAACCTGCGTAAAGAACTGGACTATAAAGGCTCAACATAGGACAACAGATCAATAGAATATCAAGTTTTATTGTACACAATTCATAAAAGCAGAGGTATACAAGCCTAAAATGTATCCACAAATAATTGTTACAGAAAATCTCTACTACGATACCGGAAGACCATAATTGTAGGTAGCAAAAGGTATAACATCACTTGTAAAGCTATATGCTTCCGGAAACCCAATCTGCCAGGTCAAAGTTTCACCAATAACACGGCTTCTTCAGGACCTGACATGGCACAGTAGAGCAACACTACGTATATTATGCAAAGAGAAGAAAATGTAAGTATCCACACATATAACATTTAACCACAATAATATGCGCGCGATCCACTGTAATATTGTAAGTATACAAAATGATAATATGTACTTATTGTGGTTAAAGAGGTTGTAAACCCATATAAAAATAAAATAAAAAAAACCTGTAAGAGAAAGGCATAATAAGCTAGTATGCACTGCATGCTAGCTCATTATGTAATACTTACCTTAGAACAAAGCTCTCTCAGCAGCACCCACACACCACTAAGACGGCTGACATTTTTCCTGTAGTGTTGCTCTACTGTGCCACATAAGGTCCTGAAGAAGCCATGTCATTGGCGAAACGTTGGCCTGGCAGATTGGGTTACCCGAAGCATATAGCTTTACAAGTGATGCTATACCTTTTGCTACCTACAATTATGGTCTTTCTGTATTTTAGTAGATTTTTTGTAACAATTATTTGTGGGTTCATTTTAGGCTTGTATGCCTCTGCTTTTATGAATTTTGTAGAATAAAATTGATATTTTAATAATCTGTTGTCTCCTATGTTGAACCTTTAAAGTCAGATTATTTAGGCGGGCTCCGGCATATCTGGTCCTGCATCCTTTTTGCAATAGAAAACACCAGCCAATAGGAAAAAGAGAAATAGAAAAATAGAAAAAGTAGAAAAAATAAAAAAATAGAAAAAGCATCAGTCAGAAGCCCTACAGAAGATCAAACTAGCAGCATTATCTTGTATTTTGTTGGGATCTTGTGTTTGGTTGGAACATGCCTCGTTCTTTATAAAGCCTCTGCTGCTGCCCCATAAAAACAGTACGATGAAAAAATAGACCAGGTTTAAAACAAGTCCTGCTTGGCGAGGAAAAATAAGGAGACACTGTGAAAGAGTGGATGAAATCACACAGCCCCCCAGCACAGACCTAGGGACAAAAGAAGCTGCAGCAAGGCCTTGTTTTCATGATAGGGTGGGGGTGGTAATAATAGGTGGTTGAATTGTTGTTTTACCATCCTCTGACTGGCAGCCCGTAAGTTAACATGGCGATCATATTAGTACACACTGCTCCAGTTACTGCATGGCACCACATAATTTATACAGCAGGACGTATTTCGCAGGCAATACTACCACTAAATGCAACCCATTCAAGTTAATAGAACTGTGCTGCAACCACAAGCCAAAAGCAGTAGGAAATCTCAGTGCGGCTGAAAAAAATGGGCTTTCAGAAGCGGATGCCAAGCTCCTGATTGCTTGGCATCCGCTGCTCTACCCCTCTCCTAAAAGTGATCCAGAGAGAGAGGGAGTTACAGGGAGCAGAACAATGAATGTGTGCATGAATCACTCTCAGAAACCCAACTACCTTCTTTTACACGACTAGAGCAGGAGATGGAAATGTCAAGGAGCAGAAAGGCCAACAAAAAACCTTTGGCATTGTCAGAATGCTGTCTAGGATCAAGCCAAGGTCTCTCTATTCATGTGTTACTGAGTCTGGATCTTGAGCCACAGACTCATTTCTTGATATAGTATTCTACAAACTGTTATCAGAGTATTGATATAATGCACTGGAAGCTTCTTGGATGCAGAGAATTCTTTACTCTCATGGGGGAATATCAGAACATGTCTTTATCATGAGAAACAGGAACTGAACAACAAACAAGTGCACTAAACTTAGATAGACGGTACATCCTATTATATCATAGAACACATGAACTATACACTATAATACCACAGCACCACCTGCTGCATAGATAGGTATAATGCATACAGTATATAGTCAGCTTATATGCAACCATGCTGTTGCTCTTTCCAACACAAACAACATAGTACCTCATATGACAATGACTGATGAGGCAACACTGATTCTCAGCCTTGCCTCCCATCATTGCTTATGCTTGCAGCCTTTATAAGCCTTGGTTCAAGCAAAAGAAGACATCAGTACATTGCTTGGCACTCCTAGTTGCTTGAGACCTCATTCCTTGACCCATTTATTTTGTGACCCACTCTTTCTTGTATCCATGTTTCCTTGTGACCATGATTTGGACATTTAACTATGATTTGCCTTTGCTTTAAGGCTCAATCTGTTGCTAACTGTGGATTGTTTATGGATAAGCCTCGTTCTTTTACCCTGCATTGTGTTTTGGACTCTGGCTGCCAACCCAGGCATTCTCGCTTTTACCTCCACTACCATGTAGTCCAAAAAAGTGAAAACAAACATTTTGTTTGTAGCACCCTGTCTTACACTGTGGCTATTCCCTAAATCTAGTTTTTGGCTGGGTTACAGTCTGCCTAGAATGTATAGTTTTTCACTTGGTCTTTCCCTAAGCTCAGTGGGGTTGTGATTTCTCACTGCTGCTAATTGGTGTCACTGGCACCACTGGCAGTAGTATGAGTTTTCATAACAAGCCTGAGTTATGAATATTTATATTTTCTTCAACCAGCCCCATAGGAGGTTCTTGGCCACTGTTGCATACTGGGCAGGATATAAATATTTGGGACAGGCCTAGCCATTGCTCTCTTTCCCCAGGCTGAGGCCTGGAATGCTGCTGCTGGATTGAGCTTTGCTATTAAACCCTATAGCCTGTGTGGGGTCCAACATGTGCTGAATGTTGACATAGGCCTGACGTGGTCCCGGAGCTGTCCTGCCTGTTGATGGTGGAATATGTGCCAGGCAGAAGACCCAGGGGAGGACCCTTGTTGTTGAAAGTAGACATGTGTAGATTGAAAAAATGTTTTTAGTTTCGGATTAATTTGTTGAGTGACTAATTTAGTTTTTAATGCATTTGTAACGAAATTTGTGTAGTTTCATTTTGTTTACTGTATTTGTTTTTGATCAGATTCAAATTTTTCCAAAGGATTTTAAGTATTCAAATCTAAAATATCAATGGATCCGAATTCATTGTGAAGAATAGCTGGTTCTATTCTATTCAAAATTCGAATTTTGGAAGATGGCTTTATTCTTTCTGTTTTATTCTATTCTATTCTAGTTATAATTCCAATTATAATCTATTCTATTTCATCTATTCTATTCTTTTCTGTTCTATTCCTTTCTATTCTATTATTTTAGTTTCTATTCTATTCTTTTTAATACTATTCCTTTCTTATCTTTTCTATTTTATTTTATTCTATTCTTTTTGAAATTTGAATTTTGGAAGATGGCTATATTCTAATACAGTCTTTGAAGGATATCAGCAATAGTCAGCAATATGTTTACATTTAGAATTTGCTTTCGAATTTGAATATGTTTTTGAATTAATTTTGAATTTGATTTGAATTTGGATAATTAGCTATTTTGAATGAAAATTTACCTTGCTATTTCAGATTAATTGAAATTCATTACTATTGCAATTCAGAAATTCGGATACATTGAGATCTTAGAATAATGAAAATTTCACAGTGAGCCTAGGAAACAGAGAGTCTGTGCACCAGCTAGGATTGCTACTACAGTGTTGCCGGGTTGGGTTAAAGGTTCTAATACTGAAGCTGGACATGAATCTGGAGAGTCTGTAAGTTACATAGTTACAGTGCATAGATGGTAAGGTTGAATAAAGACCATCTAGTTCAACCTGTGTGTGTGTGTGTGTAAATATTATGTCCCTACCATTTCCCATAGCCCTGAATATTGTGTTCAATAAGATGTCCATCTAAGGATTTTTTATAAAAATGAGCTACATTTCCCCCTGCAACCACCGATTGTGTAAGGGAGTTCCACATCTTTACCGCTCTAAGAATAAAAAAACCCTTACGCAGTTTAAGGTTGAACCTTTTCTCGTGCAACTTCATTGAGTAACCACGTGTCTTCATGAGTGACCTCCTTGGCATCTGGGACCCCTAACCCTCACCTCCTTGACTGGTCTACAATAAATCTTTAAAAGGGGAAAAGTGACTGGTGTTTAATGTCATTTCTTGGTTCCCCATGTAAGCCATGGACTCAGACCTTGGGAGAAAAGCTGGCTTGCCCCTGCTCCTGGAGCTGACATTATGCCTCAGGGGTGTCAGGGGGGTGCTACATGTTGAAAAAAGAAACAAGTCAATTATTTATTTTACACAGAGCTTTAGGTAAGTAATAGTCATTCAGTTAGATTTACATTGATTATATAATTGGCCTGGAGTTGATCCTAAATGAAACACTTTACCTTCATAGGCCTTAACACATAAGTCATCAGACGTTCCATAGATCTTCCATTGGCTCCTGCTATTCAATGCTTTAAGGATAACTACTTTTTCTTTTGCGTTGTCATAGTTTAAGTAAGCGTCTTCCCCCTGGATGCCGAACAAAGTGTCATTTTTACACTCCCATCTCTGAAGCGCATTATCGCCATTGCATGTTAACAGGCTGACCACACTCGTGTCTTTTTTACTGTACACCACCAGGCACTGCTGCACTGCCACGTTTATCAGGTGGAATTTCGAGATCCATCGGAATTTTTGTGCATCATTGTCAGGCAAACAATCTGCAACCTTAATGATGTTGTTCTGAGCTTGTAAACATTTCTTGTGGTTTTCATTGTAGATTAAAAATGAGTCAGATTCTGAAAAATAAGATTTTAGAACAGCTAGATTATTAAAAAACATATGCAGAAATCATAGTACCATAGATATGGAGCTCGATAAGCTAAGTGACGATATATTCATGCTTGCTTTGCATGTGTGCTGGCAGGTTAGAAACTGTTAAAATTAGGGCAGGTTCATGTCACTTGAGATATAGGAAGAGATATATGCAGCTAAAGTTATAAAGAAAGCCTAACTTTTCTTTTAAAAGCCGAGTTGCCTAACTACTGGTCAGTGAAGACATCCATCACATTTCAGCACCCACCGGGAGGCTTTAGTGGCCAAAAGAATGGAGGACAAGATGAACTTTTGCAAGAGCCGAATCTATATTTTCTTATAACTTCTACTTTCTGTATCTCTGAAACTACCCATAATTTTCAAATGTGGTTTCAACAACAATAGCACGCTCTTTATTTTATGAACTCTGTTTGAATTACTTAATGCATTTCTTATATTTTATGCATTCTCTTGTAAAGAAATGTATTAAGTTTCTAATTGATTACATTATTCTATGGGACTCGGCCTCATAAAAATGAAAGCTTGTCACCAAATTGGTGAAGTAGGCCGAGAGAAATGAGAGTCACATCATGGGGTTGATTTCCTAAAACTGGAGAATGCGAAATCTGGTGCAGCTCTGCATAGAAACCAATCAGATTCCAGTTTGTTTAGTCAAAGTTTTTTTTGTCTTGTTTTGAACAAGCTGAAGTTAGAAGTTGATTGGCTACCATGCAAAGCTGCACCAGATTTTGCACTCTCCAGTCTTAGTAAATCTACCCCACTGTCATACTCAGAGGGGTTGATATACCAAAGGCAAGTAGGCTATTCACCTTGCAATGGAAGTTGTACTTTGTAAGGAAATGTTCCCCATTGTTTAGTGAATGTGGTGCCACTTTGCAAAGAAAGCCAATCATTGCACATGACTGGATGATGAAAGTAGGTAGACCTTTATCTTATTGTGAAGCGCTGGGGCATTTTCCCTTGCAAAGTGCAACTTCCCTTGCAAAATGAATTTGTCTTTAGTAAATCAACCCCAAAGACTACAGTTTTCAGCCATGAAAAAAAAATGTTTGATTAAGGTTGAGAGATAGGATGTTTTAATCTGCCTTGGGCATTTGTACTATCACAGCACCATGTCTACTAATTGCTAACTTCTAAACTGGAAATATGTTCAGCTTCTGCATCACTAGGATCGGGGTCTGAAGAGGTAAATGGTTCAAATTGCATGGCTTTTAAAGCACCAGTTACCGGTTATTGGCATTTTTTAGTCCCATGGATTTGGCCACTTATGGTGGGAAGATAAAAGTTTCTCACCTGCTCTAGAAATAAGTTAAATTGTGTTCTCAAGGTTGGTGTGTGTTTCAGCTTGGTTGCTAGCAGCCAGTGTTGTGTTTTTATGTTTTCTTCTGAATTCTTATATTTACCCAGGCCAGTTAAGCAAGAACTGCACGGAAGTATCTACATAATGTGTTTTTTAAAGTTTGTCTACTGTTTTCTCCCTGAGCCCAGATAGCAAGGATAAAGGGACACAAATTTGTGGCAGTGTTGAATTATAAGTCTGTTAACTTGCTGCACATTTTCACTGGCAAGCTGTACACTTGCAGAGCACTTGAAGCACAAGTTCTAGTTGACAGTTTGCCAATTTGTAGCAAATTTGCGTGGCAAGTCTCTAGCAAGAGCAAAGTTGCAGTGGTGAGTCTACAGCAAGAGCTCTGCAAGTCTACAGCACAAAAACTCAACCACAGTGACCCCTGTGGTGGGATGACTACTGCCCAACATAACTGAACCAGAACTTGCAGCAGACTTGCAGAATGTTTGCAAAGAAATTTGATCTGGAGTCATGCAATGCGGACTTGCCGCAATTCTGAAGCAAACTTGTGAAGCCTGGCAAGTCTAGCAATAGCTTAGCATGTCATTTTCAAACTTGCAGCACAATTGCTTGCTATCTGGGAGGCCAGTCTCAGCTTGACAGTGTTAGATGTGGGGTGGGATCAGAAGTCATAGGTTTGATTTACCAGTAGTGTTCCAGGCATAGAGGGAAACTGGACTGCATGTGCTACCACCTGCACTCCGATGAGGCCTCCTAACATATAGACTGACTGTGAAGGTTTCCTGAATGCAGAAGGAGTTTGACTTTAGCCAGTGTTACCTGACTAGGACTTCTAAGTGTGTTTTGGTGTGTACCTGAATCACCCTCACTGTCTCAACTCCAGGTTCAGTAAACCATCACAAATATTACCTTAAAGCAGCGGTCTCCAAACTGCACCCGTGGGTGGATGTGGCCCTTTGCTTGCTTTTACCTGGCCCTTGGGGCACTATTTCATTCACTGACACCAACAAAGGAGCACAGTTCCTCCCAATGACACCAACAATGGGGCTGAATGACACCAATGATGGAGGACCATTCCTCCCAATGATGCCAAGATGGGGCACAGTTCCTCCCAATGACACCAACAATGGGGCCCAATGACACCAATGATGGGGGGCCATTCCTCCCAATCACACCAAGATGGGGCACAGTTCCTCCCAATGACACCAACAATGGGGCACAATTAGTCCCAATGACAAGAAAGATGGAGCACAATTCCTCCCAATTACACCAAAGATGGGGCACAATTCCTCCCAATGACACAAACAATGGGGCACAATTCCTCAAATGACACAAACAACAGGGCACTATTCCTCCCAATAACACCAATGATGGGGCATAATACCTCCCAATGACACAAATGATGGGGCACAATTCCTCTCACTGACACCAAAGATAGGGCATTGTTTACTCCAACTGATGCTGGGGCACGTTCTACTCCCATTGTCCTCAGTCCAGCCCCCCTAAAGTCTGAAGGACAGTACTGGCCCTTTGTATGTCATGCACATACACAATAGAGCCCATCATTTCTGTACCACAGCTGCTAAGGGACTCACTATAACTTGCTTGCATTCAGACCATGGTTCGGCTAATACTAATACTGTTCTATAATTACCTCTTTGACTGGGAGGAGGTGTTACAATTTTTAATTTACATCATTTTTGAATAAGAGAACCATAGGGAAGTGGCACTTGATTTTAGATGGATTCCCATGTGTCCACATGACTGTCTTAGTCCTATCTGGATTTGAAATCCATATTTCTGCATTTGTGTGATGCTGGACCTCAGTTTATCATTTTTCCAACACATATGCAGTACACAGTTGCTTTAACAAGGTCTACAGCTTCCCCATTCATTGGATCTGCATCCCTTACAGAGGTATCAAACTCAATTTCATCAGCATTATGGTGGCCTTTAAAGGACCGGTTGTATCTGTAAGACTAGATGTCCAGAACTCCCCCCCAATCAGAAGTCAAGAGTCCCCCACCATTCCTTATATCTCAGTGCACCCCCTTTATCTTTTGCTGCTACCAGGAAGAAGCAGGGGGCAGAGTTGGGAAGCAGAAAGTGCATGGTGTGGAGGAGGACCAGAGGAGGGCTGGAGTCAGCTGCTGAAGTCTGCTGAATGCTGAGACCAGGGGAGGCAGAGGCGAGGGGGTACTATGGCTGCACAAAGAAGTGCAGGATCGGGTTGAGTTCTGTCCTCCTCTCTGCTGCTCACTGCTTAAATAAGGTGGGGCGGAGATGAGGGTGGTGCCACAGCTGCAGGAGAGGTGCGAGGGCCACATGATATGGCCTGGAGGGCCAGATTCGACCTGAGGGCCTTGTGTGTGACACATGTGCCTTATAAAGCTGGCCATACACCAGTAGAATTTGGTTGTGAATTTTTCATTTTCAGAACATTCATTCAAGGAGCAGGATAGAATTTTTTTCTTGAAAAAAAGAATTTCTTGCAGTGAATGTGGTTTTCATTTGGAAAATTCTATCCATACCAAAATGAAAACTTACAAGCAAATTACATTTTCAAGTACTTCCAAATAACATGCATCAAGTCTCTATTGGCGTTAGTCTACTGATGAGATTTTTTCATACAAACAGTTTAAAAATCTACCAGTGTAGAGCCAACAGTATTTTGCCAGACCATTCTGTTTTTTATGTGGTTCCTGATCCTGAGTACCTGATTCAGAGCCTAACTATGAATTCATAACTTCAAGAGTGTCATCCCCTGCCTGTTCTTCCAGTGGTCCTGTCTGTTTTTGTCTTTGTTGTTATTTTGGCCGTGTTACCAACTTTATCTTGTCTTTTGATAATTTTGTTATGGAGACCCCTGTTAGGCTTCATGTACACTTGGCCATCAGTTACTGTGGTGATTTTGCTGTGTTTTGCGTATTCCCATGGCCGGTGGTCAAAACGCTACTATCTTAAATAATTCTTCCATGTTCACGAAAGGGGGGTTGAACCTCACCTAACCGCAGCAGCTCCTAAACTCTGCTAAAAGCCTATGTGTACTTTGACCCATAGGCTTTCATAGAGTTAAGTTTAGGAGCTTTGGCAAAAAAAAATTGCCAAAAGCTCCTAAACTAAAGTTTAGGAGCTGCTAGTGTAGATGAAGCCATTGTCCTAAAAGATCTACTGGCCATGCTCCTGTCTACTATTCTGCTACTGCTTACTGACACTATTGTTACTGACAATGACTTGGCTCCTGACCACAACAATTGCTCATGCAGTACCATGCCATCATCATCAGACTGTTGATTTATGAAACTGGCTGTTAATGTCAGAGCTTTCACTACCTAAATCCTGCTTTTTAGGTACTACATCTGTGCTTACTACCCCTAACAGTCCACAAAAATGTAAATGGGGTTAAAAATGTACTGTGGAGTCTTTTCAGGTCCTAAAAAGCTGTTGGAAAAAGTTGGAAGACTGTGGTCTGCAGACGTTAATAGCCTAATGATATAAAAATCCACCCAATGTTTAAACAAATAAATAAATATCTCTTGGTAAGTGCACACAGTAACAACAAAAACTCAATACAGTATATGGGAGAATATGAAATCAACAACATATTTCAGTGCAGCAAAAAACTTCATATAAAGTAAGTGCAATTTCCTTTAAATGTGAAGGAAGTTCTTGACTATAATTAGGTCTCATGTGAAGTGAAGTGCACAAAACATGCTGCACACAAGTGTTAAGTTTGGTGTATCACACCCAAAATATTGCTCAACCTCCTTACCAGTGAATTATGATCTCCAAATTAGAAGAGATCCGTGGCACATAGGAAATACATAGTAATCCCACAGCCTCAGTCACCATAGATCCTCTGGTACCAGCATCCAGCAAAATTACAATAAATGCACCATGGAGAAGAAATGGAGATCAAATTTAGAGATCATAATAAAAGGAGTTTGAGCACTATTTAGGTGTGATACATTAAAGTTAACACTTGAGTGCAGCGTGTTTTGGGCACATCACCTCCCGTGCGAACAAGTGTGATCTGATTTTACTCAGTAACTTCCTTTACATTTAAAGGGACTTGTATTCACTTTATATGAAGTTTTCTGCTGTACTGAAATATACTGTTTATTCCATATTCACTCATATACTGTGCTAAGGTTTTGTTGTTACTGTGTGCACTTACCAAGCCCTATTTATTAATGAATTATGCAGATTTTTATATATTATCCTGTATGACTTGATCACTATATTAAATGAATAGCACCGTTATGTTTTCTGTTTATGAATTTTATGATCCTGTATTTGGATGATAATGTGCTGCTGTCCCCTCGTTAGCATACTGAGTGCAAGATCTTTTTTTTTTTTTTTTTTTTTAATTAACAGCTTAATGAAGAAGTCTAGTGTAAACATGAAACAGAGACCACTAACTGCAACACATGGCAGCACATTACATCCAGATGCCAATGTATGGTGGTTAAACATTTTATGGTTGCTTTACTAAAGGCAAATAGACTGTGTACTTTGCAAAGTGCAGTTGCTCTAGAACTTAGGCTGCATTCACACCTGGGCATAGCGTTTTCAGGCTGAAATACAGGCGTTTTTTACCGTGATTTTGCAACGATTTTTGCCGCAATTTTTACCACGATTTTGTACAGGTCAAAAGGTCACCAATGTAAAAAGTAGAAAGACACCAAAATCAAGCTACAAAAATACTTCCAGAACTTGTTTGAGCTTCAGCCATTATTCAGGCTTTTGGCTTCAGGCGTTTTTGAGTGGAGATGTGAACCATCTCCATAGAGAATCATTGATTTTTTTTCCCTCCAGCGTTTTGTAGCTTCAGGCTTCAAGCTACAAAATGCCCAGGTATGAATGCAGCCTCCGTTATTGAGCAGAAGCTCTGCTGACTTCCATCATCCAATCATTTGCAAGCAAAAATGCAGTTTTTTATTATATTCCTTGCATGTAATTGGGTATTCTTTGCAAAGTGAAGATTTACCTCATTTACTAAGCTCTGCAGCAACTGCACTTGCAGAGTGCACAGCTGATTTGCCCTTAGTAAATCAACCCACTTGTGTTTTTACTAGGGAAAAGTTCAGGTGTTACAAGCGCACATCAGTATACGCTTAAATTTGGCATATATCATCTTGAAGCCATAAAAATTCACATTTCATAAAGGTATTGCCTATCCAAGTCACAGAGTTAGTTCACGCAAAGTTCTTTAACCAATTGAAAATGTATTTCATAGTTGACTGTATACACGGCAGTCTGATTGTGCAAATTCCTTTAGATCTACCAACAACAATGGAAGTTCCTGCCCATTGAGACACAATAAAAATAGAATGTTTGAGAAAATGTGGTAGCTGTCATCACTGAATTGTTTTTAATAGTATAAGCTCTGGGGGCTATTTTTCTTATTCACAGCCTAGCGAGTCAGTAAAGTCAGAACAGCAATAAAGCAGCACTCAAGCTCCTATTTTTGACAGGTTACATTTAAAGCACAGGGAAGACTAGGCATAGAGGTTGATTAAAGCCCGTATACATGATGCAAATTTCATAAGGGAATTTTCGTACGATGAACGATCTGCCGATTTTTATACCGTTAGTATGGTGCCAATTCTGATTTTTCGGACATCAAAAGCTGAATGTGCAGACTATAAAATTTTTGTCAGATGTGAGCACAACGTCTATTTTTCATATAATTAGTATGGTTTTTGCCCGAAAAAAAAAACGTAAGTGCAAAACTACGCATGCTCAGAAACGAAAAAAATACATGCAAAACTATTCAACACATGGCTTCTGGCGTTGAATTTGGTCGTATGAGAATTTTCGTATTGTTAGTAACCTCTTTGCTTTTGACATGAGACAAGAATCCAACAAAAAAACGGACGTTCGGTCGTCCGAAAATCGGATCGTGTGTACGAGGCTTAAGGCCCCTTTCATACAGGCGGACCTGATCAGACCCTCCAGTCTCTTCCATGGAGCGGCAGATGTCCGCTGACACCCACCGCCATCCGTTCCTATTCCCCATCCATCCTGCGGATCGGATTAGATGGCATCGGATGGAAATGGAGGTGGTCCGTTTCTATCCAATTGCCCCATAAAGGAAAGCAGGCTGTGTCTGTGTCCACTTTGACATGGACCTGGAGAGATCCCCGCTGAGCAGTCACGTTTTTTTTTTCAAGAAAAATGGATTGAGATTACATCAGTTTTTACATCAGTATTTCATCAGTTTTTCCATTAGTTCTTTTCTACATCCACTACCAATACAAAAACGGATGCAAAAACAGATCGTTTGTCTGTTTTTTCATCCGTTGTGGTTTTTTAAACGGAAGAAAAATAGGGATTTCTTCTGTTTGAAAAAACGGATGTTCACGGATGCAAACTTTATTTATTTCAGGTACCATCAATTCACGCAGCGCTTTACATATACATGGTACATTCACATCAGTCCCTGCCATCAAGGAGCTTACAATCTAAGGTCTCTAATTCACCTTCATACATGCACATACTAGGGACAATTTAGAGAGGATCCAATTAACCTACCAGCACGTCTTTGGAGTGTGGAAGGAAACCAGAGTACTCGGAGGAAACCTCCGCAGGCACAGGGAGAACATGCAAACTCGAGGCAGGTAGTATCGTGGTTGGGATCTGAATCAGCGACCCTTTTGCTGCTAGGTGAAAGTGCTATCCACTACACCAGGGATAAGCAATTAGCGGACCTCCAGCTGTTGCAAAACTACAAGTCCCATCATGCCTCTGCCTCTGGGTGTCATGCTTGTGGCTGTCAGAGTCTTGCTATGGCTTATGGGACTTGTAGTTCTGTAACAGCTGGAGGTCCGCTAATTGCACATCCCTGCACTACACCATTGTGCTGGATGATCATCCGCTGACATCCGCTTGGTGTCTGTTTTTCATCCATCAATGGATAGATGGAAAACAGACAGATGGAACTACTGGAGAGTGCAAAATCTGCAGCAGCAGTGCATAAAAATAATAATCAGCTTCCAGGTTTTTTGTCAAAGCTTAATTGAACAAAGCTGAAGTTTAGAAGCTGACTCCCATGCACAGCTGCACCAGATTTTGCACTCTCCAGTTTTATTAATTCAACCCCATAGAGTAGATGTATTTTTCAGTGCAGAAAAGGAGATTGATTCTAAGATCTTAAATCAAGAAACCTGCTGTGTTAGAAAAAAAAGTTGCATCATTACCTCTAAGTATTAAAAAAAAAATCTTAGTTAATAAAGCTGTGACTGCACATCCATTCCACTGCATCTACCCTAAAAGAAGCAACACAAATCTACGACTGAAAAACTTACCCAGCTGAAGGCTCGGCCAGATTACAATCAGAAGTATAAGTAGAATGGAAGAAGTCATTATAGTCATCTCATTATTCTTCCAAAGCTTCAAGAAAACAATGCAGATCCTTTGGTTACTGAAGTCCTGGTCAAACACACCGGAGTTCCAGTTCAGTTCTTAAACATTTAAAAGACTTAAATGCACGAGTGCTGTGGCTTCTTTACAATATAAGATCATCCTGTCACATGGGCCTTAATGCAGACAGTAACTCCCACTTCTTATTTTGCTTACATAAGCAAATTTTTATTATCAGCTGCTACTGATTTTGTCAATAAGATGTCCACTTGGTCCAAAGTGATTCATGTGAGTTTTTGTAAAGTATTTCCCAATTACTTCAGAATCAGGTTACGCGCAAACAGAAAAAGAGGATGTTCCAGTGAGAAAATAAATAATAAGGGTTTTCATAATGTGTTTCAAGTATCAATGTGATTGTTTCATTAGGATCAGATTTATACCCTCTGGTCCCCTTAGCCAACTGCCATAAGCAAATTTTTATTATCAACTGCTACTGATTTTGTCAATAAGATGTCCACTTGGTCCAAAGTGATTCACCATGTGAGTTTTTGTAAAGTATTTCCTAATTTCTCCAGAATTAGGTTACGTGCAAACAGTGATTGTTTCATTAGGATCAGATTCATACAGTCTGGTCCCCTTAGCCAACTGCCGAATGCTGTTCCCCCACAACCCCAATGGATTGGCTAAAACTCAGACATCAAATCTGCTCTACTAGGGATTGTGTTCCTGGGGGAGAAGAGGAAAGAAAGGCAGTTCTGCATCAGCACACCCACTACTGACCCTAAGAGAGGGGGCAAAATTGTTAACCTACTTTTTAGCAGTTTAGTTTGGTTCTTGTATTCCCACCTCTGATGAGCAAATCAGACAAGCTTCTGTTTACTAAAAGATAGCTAATTTAATAAAAAAAATTAGCAAATGTAAATGAGGTGGACTTCATTAATGTCACTGGGAGCAGATTATGATGGTCAAGTGTGGCCCTTTGGAGAACATAGGTCATGTCCTGTCTAGATGCATCATGCCTGGGGGCAGAGAGGAAAGGAAATAACTGTTCACTTAGAAATAGAGTGAGTTAGTATGGTGGCACTATAAAAGTTAGCATCTCATCCCTGATTAGGTAGATTGTAAAAAACGGGAGGGGGGTAAGGTAAGTCAGAAGGGAGGGAGGGAGGGGGGGGGAGGGGAAACAAATTGGAAGGAATGTAAGGCGATAATGGGACTATTGCGGTGCAAGAATAAATTCAAAAATACATGTATAAAAAAATATAATTTTATTAATTGTACATATAAAAAAGCCCAAAAAGGTGCTTGGAAATTAGAAACAGTAGAGAGTATTAGAGCAATTGGTTTGTACACATAGGTCAACAGCGTAGTAAATTGCAATGGTAACAACGTTCAAAGGTCCGTATGAATGTCCAACATGTTTCGCCTGATAAGGCTTCTTCAGGGACTGTAACAAACCAGAGCGTTTTACAAATCTAGTAAGAAAATAACAGATGAGAACCAGAAACTATGCACAAAACAAATATAGCATATTTACATTAAGGCATCAAACATAAATAATTTATAGAAATATACATCACCTCCCACTGTCCAAAAACTGCGCTCCGACCAAATGCCCAGGACGCCCATAGGACTGTCGTCACACCAAGAGGAGGGACAATGCACATCCACAAACTGCCTCAAAGAATCGCCAATAGTATGCTGAAGAAAGTAAAAACCCTGAGTCTGTATATATAATACACTAGTACTGAATAAAGCCCAGGAGGGCCAAAAAAAAGACAGTACCTGATTGTAAGATTGCCGCTTTTTAAAGCGCTGCTCACACTCAAGGATATACGAGCGTCAATTTTGGAGGATCAATAAATCAAAACAGAAGCAGCGCAGCCATGAAAAAAATAAAGTCCACAGAACAACAGGATGTATTGATAAAATCCCCCGGTGCTCAAATGGTTAATATGAACGGTGACACAAATCCTCCACCAACATCCACTGTGCTCACCTCCCAATTCGACCCCAGTTTTACTAGAGGGTCAAATGCGTTATAATATTGTAGTAGAAGATCACTTCCAGATAATCAGACTTCCTTATCCTCACTCTGTACCGCTCCTCACGGCTCAGGCAGTCAGTGATAACATATAGGAAGAAAATTGGATACTAAGTGCAGACTGTCATAACGTAAAAAATTCCTTTATTTAAAATGCAGTCTACTCACACAACGTAGAAGTTCAACAGGCAATCAGGAGAAATCCCCGCAGGGTGTCCTAGCTGGTGATCTGTTCAGTCACAGGCAGGCAAGCCCTTCCGGGTGTCCCTCCTCAACTCCTTCGCTCCTCACAGCAGCAGCGGGTGACGTCCAGGTCGGTCCTTCCCCCGTACGCGTTACGGCAAGTGTGCCTTCCTCGGCGGGGTGGAGCCTATCACGTCACCACACTACAGCTGTTTATAAGGATATCATAGAGACCGAGGGAGCCGCCTCTCACTCAGCTCACCTGGTATGCATAATACAAAGCACAGATGGAAGAGTTCCATCTGTCTGAGCCGCCCAGCGATCATATCGCTTTGTGTATGAGCATAATGAGAGATGGAAAATCCTATCAGTCAGCAATGCTCCTTGATCAATTAATTACATATAGGGGCTCCAAAAGAGATCGGGAAAATATCCCTATCTGCCTGAGCACCTTCTTGGGAGTCAAAT
>BLSH010436261.1:0-13614 GCA_018402905.1 Glandirana rugosa
TTAGAATCTAAAATCATCTCCTAGTTCTATAGGGAGAGGTTCCTACTGTTGCTTAAAGGGACAGATTACTTTATGTGGCTGAAATAGGCTTTTCCCATGCACTTTGAAGATGATTTTAGAACAGTAATATGGCTCTATGCGGCTGAAATTGGCTTTTCCCACACACTTTGAAGATGATTTTAGAACAGTAATATGGCTCTATGCGGCTGAAATAGGCTTTTCCCACACACTTTGAAGATGATTTTAGAACGGTAATATGGCTCTATGCGGCTCCAATAGGCTTTTCCCACACACTTTGAAGATGATTTTAGAACAGTAATATGGCTCTATGCGGCTCCAATAGGCTTTTCCCACACACTTTGGAGATGATTTTAGAACAGTAATATGGCTCTATGCCCCTGCAATAGGCCTTTGCCACACACTTTGATTTTAGAACAATAATCTTTCCCTTAAAGCAACAGCTGGAGGCTTGCCCTGTACAACTTGGAGATGATTTTAGAATCTAAAATCATCTCCTAGTTCTATAGGGAGAGGTTCCTACTGTTGCATAAAGGGACAGATTATTGTTTCTTGCACAAAATTGAAAAGTGTATCTACATTGCTGGTTTAAAAAAAAAAAAAAATTCCAAAAATAAAAAAAACAGTATTGGCTACCTCCTCCTCCACTGCCACTTTCGCCGCCTCCTCAACGTCCAACTCCACATCCACCTCCATTTTTGATTTTTTTTATGTAATTTTAGCTTAAAAATTATTTTAAGTTATTTCCCTATCCCCATTTCTTTGTAGGACACTTGTCCGACCCTTGTCCCCATTCTCCTTCTTTATGCACACCTCTAGGACTTTCCAGGACTTTGTTAATGCCATTTTTGTGCCTAAAAGTTCGGGTACCCATTGATTTCAATGGGGTTCGGGTCTGGGTCAAAGTTCGGGTCAAGTCCGGCCCGAACCCGGACTTTGTCCCGAAGTTTGGCCGAACCTGCAGTACCTGAACTTCCAGAGGTTCGATCAAACTCTATTGACAACCACTTTAAGTTCTGTGGAATATTTCCATCCAAAATTGTAATTGCATACTTATATAATGTTTGTTTCAAGAGCTCTGATGACATGGAATCACAAGCAAAATAACCAAATCATGCGGTTGTAAACTTTTCTTAAAATGTATGTAAACCATAACAATGAACTGCTTTTATTTGCTTCCTATTGGCATCTAAATATGCCAACAAAATAGTTTTGTATCTGTTAAAAAATGTGTTTATTAGTTGTTACCAGCTAGTAGAGCAGCTGATCAATCAGATCTTAGTTTGATAGGCTGCTTTGGAGGGCAGAGGACCTGTCATGGCCCATGTTATCACAAGGGATGTTGTTCATCCCTTGTAATAGCAATAAAGTTGATAAAAAAATTAAAGGTACAATGTCAAAAAAAATAATGAAATAACATTTTTTTAAATAGATCCAGTCCCTCTAAGGTTTATGTGCAAATACAAATGAGCATATAGGTCCTGCATACACATGTAAATGGTGCCTGCACCAGACGTGTTAGGTATGATCGCGAATGCCAGAGTGAGAGTAATAATTCTAACACCAGAACTCCTGTTTAACTTTTTACTGGTAACGTTTAAAGGTTTTTAAAATGTCACCTATGGATAATGTAATGTACAGTAGTTTGTCGCCATTCCACCACGTGTGCAATTTTAAATTTTGACAAATCTAAATTTTAAAATTTGACAAGTTTTTTGATCTTACATATCTACAGTACTTATTCGGCGTAACATCATCTTTTATATTTTACAGAAAAATGGGTACCCTGATGTATGGGGAGGCTCTCTGAGGACCCTGCTTTAAGGGGAGGCTCTCTGGGGACACTGATGTAAGGGGGGCTCTCTGGGCACCCTCATGTAAGGGGGGCTCTCTGGGGACCCTGATGTAAGGAGGGCTCTTTGAGGACCCTGATGTAAGGAAGGGGCTCTCTTGGGATCCTGATGTAAGGAAGGAGCTCTCTGGGGACCCTGATGTAAGGGGGCTCTCTGGGGACCATGATGTAAGTGGGGGGCTCTCTGGGGACCCTGATGTAAGGGGGATCTGCACTCAGATATGTAACAATATTTATATATACAGTAGTTCACATAAGTTAGTACACCCCTCTCATTTTTGTAAGTATTTTATTGTATCTTTTCATGTGACAGCACTGAAGAAATGAAACTTTGTTACAATGTAAAGTAGTGAGTGTACAGCTTGTATAACAGTGTAAATGTGCTGTCCCCTCAAAATAACTCAACACACAGCCATTAATGCCTAAACCGCTGGCAACAAAAGTGAGTACACCCCTAAGTGAAAATATCCAAATTGGGCCCAAAGTGTCAATATTTTTTGTGGCCACCATTATTTTCCAGCACTACCTTAACCCTCTTGGGCATGGAGTTCACCAGAGCTTCACAGGTTTCCACTGGAGTCCTCTTCCATTCCTCCATGACAACATCACGGAGCTGGTGGATGTTAGGGACCTTGTGCTCCTCCACCTTCTGTTTGAGGATGCCCCACAGATGCTCAATAGGGTTTAGGTCTGGAGAAATGCTTAGCCAGTCCATCACCTCTAACCTCAGCTTCTTTAGCAAGGCAGTGGTCATCTTGGAGGTGTGTTTGGGGTTGTTATCATGTTGGAATACTGCTCTGTGGCCCAGTCTCCAAAGGGAGGGGATCATGCTCTGCTTCAGTATGTCACACTACATGTTGGCATTCATGGTTCCCTCAATTAACTGTAGCTAGCAGCACTCATGCAGCCCCAGACCATGACACTCCCACCACCATGCTTGACTGTAGGCAAAACACACGTGTCTTTGTACTCCTCACCTGGTTGCCGCCACACACGCTTGACACCATCTGAACCAAATCTATCTTGGTCTTTATCTTGGTCTCATCAGACCACAGGACATGGTTCCAGTAATCCATACCCTTAGTCTGCTTGTCTTCAGCACACTGTATGCAGGCTTTCTTGTGCATCATCTTTAGAAGAGGCTTCCTTCTGGGATGACAGCCATGCAGACCAATTTGATGCAATGTGCGGCATATGGGCTGAGCACTGACAGGCTGACCCGCCCCCTTTAATCTCTGCTGCAATGCTGGCAGCACTCATACATCTATTTCCCAAAGACAACCTCTGGATATGACGCTGAGAACGTGCACTCAACTTCTTTGGTCGACCATGGCGAGGCCTGTTCTGAGTGGAACCTGTCCTGTTAAACCGCTGTATGATCTTGGCCACAGTGCTGCAGCTCATCTTCAGGGTCTTGGCAATCTTCTTATAGCCTAGGCCATCTTTATGTAGAGCAACAATTCTTTTTTTCAGATCCTCAGAGAGTTCTTTGCTATGAGGTGCCATGTTGAACTTCCAGTGACCAGAGAGAGTGAGAGCGATAACACCAAATATAACACACCTGCTCCCCATTCACACCTGAGACCCTGTAACACTAACGAGTCACATGACATTGGGGAGGAAAAATGGCTAATTGGGCCTAATTTGAACATTTTCATTTAGGGGTGTACTCACTTTTGTTGCCAGCAGTTTAGACAATAATGGCTGTGTTGAGTTAGTTGTGTCATTTCTTCAGTGCTGTCACATGAAAAGATATAATAAAATACTTACAAAAATGTGAGGGGTGTACTCATATATATACATGTATATTAGTATATTATATACATGTGTATGCCCGCCCAAGCGGATGACTTTCTTTACTTTGCTGCTATGGGCTCTAGCCCCAGATCTTTTGTAGACCTAGCAACGCCCCTGCCAGAGGTGTGTTTCACCACCAATAACATGCTGCACTTATGTTGTACATCAAAAGCAACATGACTGTGATTATAATTTAGTTTTAATTAGGTTCTTTACTCTGGAAAGAAAAATTAAAAGTCAGCAGCTACATATCCTTAATAACAGGACACGTATCTGTCCAGGGATCCAGCGCCATCCTCACCTGTGCTAATTCTTCACTAGCCTTCGAGTTTCCGGGAATTGCATATTAAAGCGGAGAGGGGGTCAGGGGAAGGTGAACTTCCTTCCGGAGCCGCGGCTCTAGGAGAGGAAAGGGACCTGGGACCCTGTGAAAACAGGGTCCCTGGTCCCACCCCAAAAAAATGACATGCCAATTGTGGAATGTCAGGGTGTCACCTTCCCTTAAAGCGGAAGTTCCACTTTTGGGTGGAACTCTGCTTTAACTGTGAGCAGCCAGCTGTGCTGCTTGTGGCTTCACAGCTGGTTGCCCACTGCACATAAGCGAGCCCCGCTGCACATTGAGAACGGTCCTGCAGTCTTCTGGAACCTGTGATGTGTCCCAGAAGACTACAGGAAGGGAGGGGAAGAGAAGAACTTCTGCTTGGATTGCCTAGGCGATCCGAGTGGAAGTAGGAGCTGGTACCCGTCAAAATTAGGTACCCCCCCAGAATAAATTTCATGCCAAATGTGGCAGAGGAAGGGGAGGAGAACTTAAACAGGAACTATAGGAAAAACTTTTTTTTTTCATTTTGGAAAGAGCAAGGGAGGGTAACCCATGTCAGATTTTATTTCACCATCTGTGTCCCATTGCAGAGATTTCCCTTCACTTTCTGTCCCATAACCAAAACAGGAAGTGAGAGAAAATCCCAGCAAATTAACAGAATTCCTTGGGGACCCCCAGGACACCAGATCTAGTGTCCCCATTGGAAGATTTCCCTTCTATTACTTTTCTGGGGACAACCCAAAATGTGGGATTTTCTTTTACTTTCACTTTCAATGATAATGGTAAACAGGACAAATAGAGAGGATGAATCTTCCTAACGGGGACACAAACAGCAATAAAACCTGACAAACATTCTAATCCCTCTCCACTCAAACCAAAACTAATATAAAAATTTTGCCTTTAGTTATAATTTAAAGTGGAACTTACCCTTTTGTGTGAAGATCCGCTTTAAGATGCAAACTATGGACATTGATTTATGGCGTTTTTATTATTATTTTTTTTTTTTACTGGTAATGGCGGCGATCTACGATTTTTATCGGTACTGCGATATCGGGGCGGACATGTCGGATGTTTTTGACACTTTTTTGGGACCAATGACATTTATACAGCGATCAGAAATGTAAATATCCACTGATTACTGTATAAATGTCATTGGCAGTGAAGGGGTTAACCTGCAGGGGGCAGTGAAGGGGTTAACTATGTTCCCTGGGTGTGTTCTAACTGTGGGGGGGGCGGGGTTGACAGGGGCATGACAGATCTAACTGATCCCAGTGACAGGGATCAGTAGATCTGTCATGCCCCCCTCACAGAACGGGGAACTGCCGTGTTTATTTCGGCGGTTCCCCGTTCCTCCTCTCTGTAAGGAGATCGCGGGTCTCCGGCGGACATCGGGTCTGGGCGGGAGCGCGCCCAGCACGAGCCGAATGGGAGGACGTCAATAGACATCCTTCTGGCATTTTAGAGCCGCGCTGTAGCCGTCATCCGGCTATAGCGCGGATAGGAGGTGGTTAATTTGGATTTAGTGTTGTATGACAGAGTAATTGTCAGGTAAACTATCACATTTTGGAAAACTCAAAAATGTCCCAGTGATGAAGGAGTATTATAGGTGGGTTATTGGCAGGTTAAAGAGAAAAAATTAACGCAGCTACCACATTTAAGCAATGGTTAGCTGCAATATATTACATTTTTGTTATTGGATTTAGATACAATACATTTTAGTGAATACAGCTGCATCCATCCCTACCTGAAAGTGTTAAAAAGGTGAACTTTGTGTGCTCAAAGATGACCAGAGAGATCATCATTGTGTATATATAACACTTTGGTGGTGAGATTTGGTTGTACAAGTTATTACACATCATGGACTAGTTTCCTTATTCTATAGAAATAAATGTTTTTTTATATTGCACACAGGCTGTTTTGCATGAACATGGCTCTTCAGGAGCACAATGGGGTGCAGTGTTTTCAATTTGAATAACAGTAGCTGTAATAAGTGCT
Source organism: Glandirana rugosa (assembly GCA_018402905.1). Lineage (NCBI taxonomy): Eukaryota > Metazoa > Chordata > Amphibia > Anura > Ranidae > Glandirana > Glandirana rugosa. Next base: position 5,985 of record BLSH010436261.1, read on the forward strand.
TGACTTTTAGAAAAGTGGTAATTTGTGTAGTAAGTGGAGGCTGACAAAGCAACAATGATATGTTGCTTGATTGCACCAAAATGGCTTTTATATCATAGGGATCAAACTGTGCATGATTAGGGGCTATTTTATTTCTAATAACACAGGCACATTTTTGCACTACCAAAAGAACAATGCAAGCTCTATCATTTTCCTGTTGAATAAATGACCATAATTAGAGTTAACATAGAGCATCTAAGGTCCAGGTTTTAAAAATGTAATATTTGAAAATAAGCATTGGGGCTTCAGACTGCATTGATTTCAGAGGCTAAATTTACTATGTCTATTTTTATGTTACACATACATTACAGTGTTTGTTCCAAGATGCACATGAGCTTATGCAATAACATAACAAAAGAAGCAACGGTGTGTGTGGGCCAAATGTACTTTAGCATGTTTGCTTTGGGCTTCCAAGTGTTAGTGTCTTATATGTCAAGAACTCAAGTGAGACATTTATACGGAGACTCCCAGACATGATTGCTAAAAATTCCCAAAATAACATACATGAATTTATAAATGTTTTCACACAAGATTCATACAACTTTCATGCAGGATTCACCCTTTTTTCGGTTGAATCTGATTAGAAAACAGAAAATGGTGAGTGAATGTTGTGTGAATCTTGTGTGAAATTTTTGTTTTATAATTGACAATTTTTATTTGATTTTCTTTTATGAAACAAAGACAAAAAAGAGAAAACAATCAAAGGACATCATCCAATATCAACAGCTGACCAAATTACAAATGAGATAAAGATCTGGAAAGTTTACATCGTATTTTCAGGAATTGGCAGCAAGTAACAGTTGTAACATGTTCAATGTACCATATGGAAAAAAAACAACAACAAAACAGTCTATTGTTATAAACCACATCTTGTGAACCCTATGACGCTGAGGCCATCTGAAATAGAACAGGGTCCAAGGATAAAGTCAAATACCCAAAATGATGCCTTTGTATAGAGACCGAAAGATAACAGGAAAGGAAAAAAGAAGGACAAGAGAGAAAATAAAGATGAGGAAATAAAGATCTGTACTCATCCCTCCTGAGGGGACAGAGAGCACTAAATTTAAATTTATAACCAACGAGAAACCAGAGAACCTCACAGGGAATCCTCACACAAATGCCAAGGTTCCCATATCACTTTATGATGCTCTAGCTTATTGGTAAGATGTGCTGAGAGGCATTCCATAAACTCTACATCCTTAATCCTAGCATATAACTCGATGGAGGTCGGTGGCGTTTGTCGCTTCCTCTGAAGAGCTATCAGGTATCTGGCAGCTGTTAGGATATGAAGTGTCAACTTCTTAGCCAGTCTGGGTAATTTGGGGGGAAGTAGCCCTAACAGGAATGTTTTAGGACAGAAAGGGAAGTCTACATCAAACAGACAGAAGAAGATATCATGCACCATCCACCAGTATGGTTGAAGGAGTCGGCAGCGCCAGGAAATATTAAGTAAGGGGCTGCGATCCCTATGGCAGCACCAGCAGCAACCAGAGCCAAAGAATATATGGTCTATGAGTGGGTAGGGGTCATATACCAAAAGAATAACACCTTATACATGTTTTCTGCATTAAGGGTACAAATTTAGCTTTTAGCCACTTGAGACCATATAATCTGCCATTTAGCAATAGATAGTTCCTCTCCAATGGCTTGTTCCCACCTAAGCATGTATCTATGTTTACCTTGAGTGTCACCTGAATCATTTTTGAACAGAACTTATTATCTTTGCACCTGAGATTAGTGGTATCCCTTCTGGAGTACAGAATTCCATAGCAACTTTTCAAAATGTATTTTTCAGAATCCTAAATTAGGTATTTGATAAATAAACAGAATATGAGGGCCTTGGATATCAAGAATTAATTTGACTGTAAAGGACATTTAAAAAATGTTATGCTAATTTGAAGACCAGCATGTCCTGACAGGACATGGCACGTATAGGAGTTGCTGTTAGAGTAAACCTAAACCCAAAGGTAAAGATTTGCTATATTATAGGAAATGTTCATTTTGCCTGAGTAGTACCCTGAAAAGTGAACTTTTTGACTGAAATTCCTCCTGAAAAATAGCAATACACTTCCTGGTATGTGAGTGTGCCTAGGCACTCTTGTGCTTACAGCCTCATAGCTGTATATCTGTAATATGGGATCTAAGACACTGCTCCCTGTGATTGCTAGTCTTATGAGTTTACTGTGCTAATTTACTAAAGGGGTTAAGAATTATCACACAAAAATTGTGTAAAATTCATATTAATTATCCATCCATATGAAAAGCAAGTTATTTTTCACTTTGAATAACAAGTCATGTACAGATGAAATATAAGTAAGAAGGAATCAGCTTTTCATGTGATTGGATAAATAATTGTGTGAAATTCTTAACACCTTAGGTAAATCAGCCTCTAGGAATGCGGTTTGGTGATGCCGCTACTGTGCTGCTTACTGGTCTCCTTGCTGGAGGCACTAGCACGAGAAAGCAAAGTGCAGAACAAGGCATGGTGGTATGGTGACACTTCCTCCATGTTCCCCTTTTCGTTGGGAGCAAACTGTGGGTCACATAGGAAACCTTCTGGACTGCGCTAGGTGCCTTGAACAGGGTCACTGCCTTACACATGGGGTACCTGTGCTTCTTGAACAGATAAATAAACTCTAGTTAATTCTCTTGATGTTAATATCACTTGTTGAATTTAGGGGTGACATGCTGAGCCAATGCCCTCTCCACCTCTCCAGTGAATCTATGCCACCTTGCTCCCAGTAATGGAATGGGCCCCCACGTGCACCTAGCATGGACTCTATGCATGCACTTTATTGACTCTTCCTCTTCAGCACCTGTGCACAGGCTGAGGACCTCTGCTGCATTGATCTGCTCCCGTTGCCATGTGAGACAGACTGCTAGGGAAGATAATGCCGACATCAACTCCCTCGCTAAAGGAAGTTTACCCACCTCTCCCAGTTACACACTTCACAACAGGATGTTTGCTAAACCATCACCCTTGGTAACCACTTTTTGTTTTCTGTACTGCAATCACTTTTGTAATGCTGTCTTCATACCCCATTGTGTTTCAACTGGCCCAAGCTATAGACTATTTGTGCCAGTTACTTGCATTACACCTCTTTAGTAACTTCAGACCAGGCAAGATCAACATTCAACACTTTTGCTCAAGTAACCCGAGCATTACAGAGGACAGTAACACAGTCTTTATTAATCTAAGCCCTAACTCAGGCTTTGTAGCTGCCCCAGCATACCTGCACATGATGAGAGTCCATTCATGGCAGAGTCCATAGTGGCAGATCTCCAGAACTGGTGTGTTCAGGGAGGACTGCATGTCCCAGCAATCCCCCTACATGGTGGATGTAACAGCAGGCAAGCTTGCTCTTCTAACCCGAAGATTACACGCTGTGGCTTGTCTGTGTCTTCTTTCCCATGCAGCAGACTGTATGACTGGCCAGAGCCTTCCACCCTTTTATTATCAGCACAGGGAGAGAGGCAGAGCTCAGGAAAAAGTACAGGAAACCAGGTTAACTGTTTTTGAGCAGCAGCTATTTCACTAACCAGCATTTCACAGCATACCACAGATAATACTGGTGACTAGTCTTTTACACTCTGCCTGCCCTTATTGGGCACAGCTTCCAGAATTCAGTTGCTCTTTAACCACTTCCCTTCTGGCCACTGTACATATATGGCTGGGTGGGGCAAGCGTTGTTCTGGGAGGTGCATCCTCTTGTTCTCACCGCTTGTGTGTAGTCTTGAGGCCCCCTGAGGTCTTTTTTCCTGTATATACTAAAAAATAAAAAACACGGCGGTGGTTAAATACCACCAAAAGAAAGCTATAGCTGCCTCAAAAATTATATAAAATTATTTGGGTACAGTATTACATGACTAAGTAATTATCATTCAAAGTTTGACAAAGCTGAAGGCTGAAGAATAGCCTGGACAGCAAGGGGTGAAAGAGTCCAGTCTTGAAGTGGTTAAAGCCACTGTGGCTCATGTTAAAGTGTTAACAGTGTCAGCTTCTGCACCAGAATGCAAAAATCTGCAATTGTAACTTGCATCTGAATACACATAGGATAGCAGTTCATACTTTGACTGTATCTAACCTTGTAAAAAATACAATATGACAAAAACTTTTTATTGCAAAATCTGGATTTTAGCTTTTTTAGGAAACAGGTCTCTCCACAGATCTCTCTTATTTTCAATTCTTGTGTGATAGGATTGGAATTGAAAGATTAGAACAGTTTAATACACCAATTTCCCACCTCAGGTGAACATCGAACCCCATGGGGAGTTTTTCATTTATCATTTCTACCACTTGTAGTGCATATTTGAATTTTCTGAGACACATAAAGAATATTAATTCAGCCAAAGTGCTGTAATAGACAAAATAATAAAAAAAAGGAAAAAAAAAAGCTTTTTGCTTCTCTAATGTAAATTGCTCAATTTGCAACTGACAATAATGACAGCTATGAAAAAATACAACCTATAACTAAATCCAGGCTATTTCTTAGCTGAAAAATTATTTTGGACATTGGAAACACAGTGTTATGAAGTGAAAGGTTCCTACATGGTCTCATCATACTAGGAGCACACACTGATCAGACATAACTTTATGACCATTGACAGGTTAAGTGAATAACATTGATTATCTTGTTATAATGACATCTGAAATTTGATGGAATATATTGGGCAACAAGTAAATGTGTTATCCTTGAAGTTGATGTATTGAAAGCAAAAAAGATGGTATTGCAGTTTGCTGTGTATGGGGCTGTAATGCCGACCTGTGTCCACAGCCAAAAGCACCTACAATGGGCATATGAGCATCAGACCTGGGCCATGGAGCACTAGAAGAAGGTGGCCTGGTCTGATAAATCACGTTTTATTTTACATCATTTGGATGGTTTGGTGCATGTGCATTGTTTACCTGGGGAAGACATGCACCAGGATGCAGTATGGGAAGAAGGCAAGCCGGCAGAGGCAGTGTGATGCTTTTGCCAATGTTCCTCAGGGAAACCTTGGGTTCTGCCATTCTTGTGGAGGTTACTTGACATGTACCACCCATTTAAACATTGAGCAAGTACACCCTTCATGGAATTTTCCCTGATGACAGTGGCCTCTTTAAAGATATTGCACCTGCCACACTGCAAACATAGTTCAAGAATGGTTTGAGGAAAACAACACTGAGTTTGAGGTGTTGACTTGGTTTCTAAATTCACCATATCTCAATCCAATTAAGCATGTGTGCCATGTACTGAAAAAACAAGTTGAATCCATGGAGGTCCCACCTCACAACTTAAGCCTCGTACACATGGTGCAATGGTCGTATGACCAAACGTCCAAAATCGTATGTTGGCTGTTGTGTCTCGCATACGGACATGCACTAAGCGATCATATGACCAAGCCTAACGTGGTGACATGCTACGAGCTTATAAAGAAGAAGCTCAGGTGCATGTGATTTGTGAATTAGGATCGTAGGTTTACACGAACGGACACTTCCGGGCGTTCCTGACTTCTGAGCATGCATGTTTTGCACGTACAGCTTTGTTGGCCCAACTTCTCTGTACACACAGTACAACAGTCGTACGATGCCTTGTTGTACAACAAAAGTTTTCTAGTCTGCTCATCCAACTTCTGTCGTACGACCGTCGCACGTCGGCTGTTCTAATCACGCGTACTAACGGTCGGATGAGCGTACAACAAGCTGTTGTACGACCGTCGTTGTACGAATGTTGTACCATGTGTACGGGCCTTTACAGGACTTAAAGGATCTTGTACTGATGGCTTGGTGCCAGATACCACATGTCACGTACCAGGTAGTGAGCCTAACGGTCAGGGGTGGCCTCTCCTACAACTCCGTTTTAAGGGACCGCTGGAGTTGACACAGTGGCCACAGGAGCAGGTGAGTTATGAGTGCCTGTAGAAGTCTAAGAGTATCCGTCAGCAAGTGGCACAGTATGGGGGCGGATGTGAATAGCCCTTTTACTGTTTCAAAGGCAGTATGGGCTTTAGGAGACCAGTGGAATGGGGTTCCCTGCTTGGTGAGCTGGGTGATGGGTGAAATGATGGTCGAGAAGTTCTTGACGAACTTCCGATAAAAGTTCGAAAATCCAACGAGCCCCCTTTTTATCTGTGGGTGCTGGCCATGACAGTATTGCTGTCACTTTTTGCGGATTCATTTCAATGCCTTCAGGGCATTGGACGCTCAAACTCGCACTTCTTGGGTTTGGTGTAGAAGTGATGTTGGCGTAGGTGGCAGAGGACGGCCTTAACGTGCTTCTGATGGTCCTCCAGGGAAGAGGAGAAGATAAGGATATCATCCAAATAAGCTATAACGAAGATATCCAAGGAGTCCCTGAGGATGTCTTTGATGAAAAACTGAAAAGTAGCCGGAGCATTGCATAAGCCAAAGGGCATAACTAGATACTCGTAGTGGCCAAATCTCGTGCTGAACACTGTCTTCCACTCATCTCCTTCCCTTATGCGGATGAGATTGTACGCCCCTCTCAAATCCAGCTTAGTGAAAATAGTAGCAGAGTGTAGTCTCTGGAATAGTTCTGGCACCAAGGGGAGCAGGTAACGGTTCTTTACCGTGACCCTATTCAAGTCCTGGTAGTCTATACAGGGTCGGAGGATGCGGTCCTTCTTTTTCACAAAAAATATGCCCGCACCGGCAGGAGAAAAGGAAGGGCGGATGAACCCCTTCTGTATGTTCTCATCAAGGTATTCCTTCAGCGTTCCCAGTTCTTTTTCAGACAGTGGAAAGATCCATCCAAAGGGGATTTCGGCCCCAGGGAGGAGCTTGATTGGGCAATTGTAGGGCCGATGCGGGGGAAGTGAGTCTGCAACTTGCTTACTGAACACATCTAAGTATTCATGGTAGGCTCTGGGCACCCTCTGGCAGAGTTCATGGTCCGAGTCCAGGCACAGCAGAGTCGGAGAAGACAATGTTCCCGGCAATATGGGGACAAAAACTGGATAAGCCCGAATTGCCAGTTGATCTGCAGGTTATGGGCTTGGAGCCACAGCAAGCCCAAAATGACAGGAAACAGGGGTGAGGTGATAGCGTCCAAACGCAACAGTTCCCGGTGGCCGGAAAGGGTGGTGGTCAGTAGGGCTGGGGTCTCCTTAACTACCAGTCCAGATTTGACTCGAGACTAGAGTTGAGCGAACCCAAACTGTAAAGTTTGGGTCCATACTGAACTTTGGGGTGTCCGTGACCCGGACCCGAACCCAGACATTTGAAAAAAGTTTGGGTTCGGGTTCTGGTATTTGATCACGCATGTTGAATAGCTGCAGGGCAGCCAATCAACAAGCATTTCACTGGTTTGCCCTTAGAAGCCATCACAGCCATGCCTACTACAGATTATTGTTCTAAAATCATCGCCTACTCCTATAGGGTCAGGTTCCTGCTCTTGCTGTAAGGGACAGATTATTGTTCTAAAATCATCGCCTACTCCTATAGGGTCAGGTTCCTGCTGTTGCTGTAAGGGACAGATTATTGTTCTTAAATCATCGCCTACTCCTATAGGGTCAGGTGTCTGCTCGTGCTGTAAGGGACAGATTATTGTTCTATAATCATCTCCTAGTTCTAAAGGGAGAGGTTCCTGCT
>BLSH010436261.1:14271-27568 GCA_018402905.1 Glandirana rugosa
AGATCGGAGTGGTAAGCGACTCGCCGTAAGCCCGGATGGTAGATTGCAACTTCCAAGACAGGTTCCTGCTGGAGCTGTAAGGGGCAGATTATTGTTCTAAAATCATCTCCTAGTTCTAAAGGGAGAGGTTCCTGCTGGTGCTGTAAGGGGCAGATTATTGTTCTAAAATTCATTTTTTTTGTATTAATAAATATTTAAATAGTGCTACATAGTACATTTGCGGGCAGAATGAGGAGAACGTCAAATAAGGGACGTGGTCGTGGTGCTGCTGGTGTTGGTGGTGTTGGTGAAGCTCCTGTTGGAAGGAGAGGACATGGTCGATCTGTGCCAGCTACACGCACAGGTGAAACACCTTCCTCAGGTTCCGGACAGAACCTTCAACGTTAGATGGTAGGCCCGAATGCCGCTCAGCGAATGGTGAGGCTAGAAGAAGTACAGTAGATTGGGTGGCTGACAATGCCTCCAGTTCCTTCACATTGTCTCCCTCCCGGTCCCTTGATGAAAGCTCAGAGTTGGCACCTGAACCCCATGGCCATCTGTCTTTCACCTCAGCCCCTTGTAAATTAGCCAAGCAGTCTGAGCCCCAAGTCATGCAACAGACTCTTATGCTTTTTTATGACTCTCCTGGTGTGCTTTCCTTGGGCCATCGACATAGCCTTGCCCCAGAAGTGGAAGACATTGAGTGCACTGATGCCCAGCCACTTCTGTTGCAGGATGAGGACATAGAAACACCAGTGCAGCACGTCTCTAATGATGACGAAACACAGGTGCCAACTGCTGCAGCTTTCCTCAGGGTGCAGACTGACAAGGAGGGCAGTGGTGAAGGGTGGGTGGAAGATGATGTGCAGGAGGATGATGAGGTCCTAGACCCCACATGGAATGAGGGTCATGCGAGTGCCGTGTGCAGTTAGGAGGAAGAGGTGATGGTCGCACAGAGGCACCAGCACAGCAAAAGAGGAAGCAGGTTGCAAAAGCGGAGTGAGCGTCCCCTAAACAGTAGGCCTGCTACTACCCACTGCACCCAGGGACCTAGCACACCAAAGGCAGCTCAAAGGCGTTCCCCCGCGTGGCAGTTCTTCAGACAATGTGCTGACGACAAGACACGAGTGGTTTGCACGCTGTGCAATGATAGCCTGAGGCGAGGCCTAAATGTTCTAAACCTGAGCACAACCTGCATGACCAGGCATCTAAATTCAAGGCACAAGCTGCATTGGCATAATTACCTCAAAATCCGAGAAAGGTCTCAGCCTCCTCCTGCTTCCTCTTTTGCTGCTGCCTCAGCCTCTTCCTCCACCTCTACAGTGCCAGTGTCACCTGCCACCCAGCAAACAGAACATGTGACAGCAACGCCATCATGTACGCCACCGTCCCCAAGCATTTCCACACGGTCCCATGGAAGCTTACAGCTCTCCATCTCCCAAACACTGGAGAGAAAGAGGAAGTACCCCCTAACCACCCACAATCCCTGGCCCTGAATGCCAGCATTTCCAAATTCCTGGCCTTTGAAATGTTGTCATTCGGTCTGGTGGACACGGACAGTTTTAAAATCCTGATAGCGGTGGCTGTCCCACAGTATGTGGTTCCCAGCTGCCACTACTTTTCCAGGCGAGCCATCCCTTCCCTGCACAAACAAGTCGGGGACAAGATCAAGTGTGCACTGCGCAACGCCATCTGTGGCAAGATCCACATAACCACTGATACATGGACCAGTAAGCATGGGCAGGGACGATATATCTCGCTAACTGCACACTGGGCAAATGTAGTGGTGGGTGTGCCCCGAGGCGGCTAGCCATTTGGCGCATGTCCTTCCACCACCGAGGATTGCAGGGCATTTCTCTTTGCCTCTTGTTGCCTCCTCCTCCTACTGAGCTTCCTCCTCCTCTAGCACCTCCTCATCTGCTCAGCATAACACCTTCACCACCATTTCCACGGTTATCAGGCCAGTCATTCACAAGTGGCTCGGAGGGTGGGTTCCTGCACCAGCATAGGCCAGGTAAAAAATATTCAAGCCAGGGCACAGTTCTAGAGGATGAGGAGGACGAGGAAGATCATGAGGAAGAGGAGAAGGAACCGCAGCAAGGTGGCACCCAATGCAGCTCGTGAGCATCACTGGAGCGTGGCTGGGGGGATACGGAGGACACAGATGATACACCTAAATGACAGCCGAGTTGCCCACACTGTAACTTGTTCTGATTACTGGGTGGCCACCTTGCTGGATCCCCGTTGCAAGGACAACGTGCTGTCCTTAATTCCCTCACTGGAGCGTGAGAGGAAGATGCGCGACTACAAGCGCAAACTGGTAGACGCGCTGCTGAGGGCATTCCCAAATGACACCATGGGCTCAGTGGAAGCACAAGGCGAAGGCAGAGGAGGAGAAAGAGGCCGCCAACGCAGCTGTGGCACTGCCAGCACCTCAGAAGGCAGGGCTAGCATGGCCGAAATGTGGCAAAGCTTTGTCAGCAGCCCGCCACAACAAACAGCACCATCAGCTGATAGGCAAGGTCTTAGCAGGAGGCAGCATTTCAGCAACATGGTGGAACAGTATGTGTGCACACGCCTACACGTACTGACTTATGGGTCTGTCCCATTCAACTTCTGGGTCTCCAAATTGGGTACATGGCCTGAGCTTGCCCTTTATGCCTTGGAGCTGCTGGCCTGCCCTGCAGCCAGTGTATTGTCTGAACGTGTGTTTAGCACGGCAGGGGGCATTATCACAGACAAGCGCAGCCACCTGTCCACAACCAACGTGGACAAGCTAACGTTTATTAAAATGAACCAGGCATGGATCCCACAAGACTTGTCTGTACCTTGTGCAGAATAGACATTTAGACCGGCCTCATACAGCCATTGGTTTACTTGTTTTTTTGAATATGCCTCAATATTTTGGGGGCTACCCCAATTAGAAAAAAAAAACAAACAAACAACAAAAAGTGTTGGCTACCTCCTCCTCCTCCTCCACCACCGCCACTTCCACCTACACTGCCACGGTCACGGCCTAGTCAACCTCTAGGCTCCTACTCCACATCCACCCCCCATTCCCATTTTTATTTTTTTTATTTGCTTTTAAGTTATTTCCCCTATCCCCATTTTTTTGTAGGGCACTTGTCCTACTCTTACCCCCCATTTTACTTCCTTTTGCAGCCCTCTAGCACTTGCCAGGACTTTTTTACAGCCATTTTTGTGCCGAAAAGTTCGGGTCCCCATTGACTTCAATGGGGTTCGGGGTCTGGGGTAAAGTTCGGGTCAAGTTCGGTACTGAACCCAAACTTTTTCGCGAAGTTCAGCCGGACCCGCCGAACCCAAACATCCAGGTGTCCGCTCAACTCTACTTGAGACCCATCATCCAAGAGCACTGTGAACCCCTGTTCCTTGGGCTGGAGAGGAATACCTTGTTTGGCAGCGAACTCGGGGTCGATGAAACAGCTGCAAGCCCCTGAGTCGATGATGGCTGTAACTGACACTATTCTTCCGGGTAGTTGGAAAGACATGGGGAGGGCCAGGTGGGCCAAACGGGCTGGCTGGAGTGAGGGTTCTATGGATGAGCCCTTTTGCTGTTTGGCTGGACAGTTGTGCACATAGTGGCCAGCCTCACCACAGTAAAGACAGAGGTTGCATCCGCACGAAAGCTTGGGTAACCACCACCAACTTGCAGCAAATCACCATGGGCAACCGGATTGTAACTGGTTTCCGGGACCAAGGAGCTGAAGTCACTCTGGTCCGGCCAGAGGTGATAGAGAGAAGGGACATCATCCCTGGGAAGTTTTTTACCCTCACTGGAGTTGGGGGGGCCCGCTCACGAGTACCCTGTGTCCATGTTTTTATTGATTGGGGTGCTGGGAGTGGAATGAGAGAGGTGGGAGGCTTGGACGAGATCCCCACAGGCGTGCTGTTGGGCGCTGACTTAGGCATCCTTGTGTCGTATTATTAGCCTCTGCTAAGAGCACCCAGGATGCTCCCACGGAACTCTCTGGACCTACCAAGGTACTGTTTACAAATGTTGGGGTAATATCTGGGAAACCTATAGATGGACAGAGGGAGGGGGAGGGTGGAGTTGAGGCGCGGGGCTCTCCTTTGGCTAAGCAAGGAGAGGAAATCCCCCTGCTTGTGGCAATATCAGATGCATGTGTAGTTGATGATAAGAATGTCATTACTGAATGTAATAATGTTTTGTCTTTGTTGAATGTCACCCACAATGCTGAATGGGGGCAGGAGACACCGTCTCTGGTTGCAGAGCCAAGGAGTGGCCCAGATGGTCCATGTCTGTGCTCTTATCCAGAGGACTTTGCCTCCCAGCTGAGGTCTGTGTGTGTCACTGGAGGGCTAGCTGGTCCTTGTGGTGCTACGGCAAAGTTAGCACTGCTGACACACACAAGCCTTGCAGCATTCAACAGGCTAGCTGTCAGCTCCCCTGCTGAGAAAGATACAAGAAAGCCTGAAAAGGACAATTAACAGATGGGTTTGACAAGTCTGCCAGCAGGGGGCCTGGAGACTGGAAGGGTTAAACCACTGCCCATTGTGTCCAGTCAACCTAAGAGGCATGGGTTGAAGATGTCACCTGATATGGTCTGTGAGGATACAGGTGAAATCGGAATGGCCAGAGACGGAACCCCTGAAGGGAAAGAGATAGATGCCCTGTTAGATGAGGTAGCTGACACTCAGGGAGTGGGCTTAGGCTGTCAGCTACCAGTGCCCTTCTCCCTCCAGGTACCTGTGATGCTGGCAGTGCTTAGCGCATGTTATGTCAGGGTCATGGGAAACCCTGGGAGGGCACACCATGGCGTCCACGAGGTGGGCGGCAGGGTGTATCCTCCCCTCACCCCTGCAACCCACCTTGTCTCACAAGAAGTGCAGACAGGCGGGACAAAGGAGACTGAGAGAATACTGCAGTTAGGGGTCATTCAAGGAGCTCGGACAGCTTGGACACCACCAGTCATCTTGGTTCCTAAAAGAAGTCCCACGAGCAGGTTTCTGGGAGGCCTGACAGTGCTGAATGCCCGCCCTGCGGTTGTGGTCTCCCCCATGCCCAGGAACCATGAAGTGCCAGAGCAGCTGGCAGATGCCTGCTGTCTCACTATCATTGAGCTGAGCAGGGGGTGTGGACCAACCCCTCTAGCACAGGAGGCTCAGGATGGGTCAGCCTTCATCACCCCATGTGGCTTGCTTGCCTTGGCCGCTATGCTACCTGGGGTTGAGAACGCACCAGTCACCTCTCCGAAGGCGCAGACTGACCTACGGGGCGGGATGGAACCTTGGGAAGTGACCTGCTGGTGGAACCTGGAAGGGATTGGCCCTGTCTGGGTGGAGCATCTGGTGCTCCTGTCAGCAGTCCTGTACAACCGGGCAGGGCCAACTCTGACAGCTCCCCCTAATACCTGTCAGGTGGGCACGTCAGCACGTCGGTACTGGGAGCAGCAGGGAGGAGAAAGCACACAGGGGTAAAGAACTGGGAAGGTTGAGGCTCGCATGGCCTACTCCTCAAGCCAACATACTGGTTGGGTCATTCCTGGGTACAGCTGGCTATCATAGGATGCGGGAATGCCACAATAGGGGCCCAGCTGAACCTGTGACTGACCGACCAACCCGAGCACAAACGGGCATGGTATCCTTAATGCCAGTGTGTAAGGAGGACCATACCCTCCTGACAAAGGTACTGGCCGGTGCACCTGAGACACGGGCCCTGGAAAACCACTGTCCGAGCCTGGCGCACACCGGTGCCAATACCTTTGGGTCAGGTGCAGCCCTAGGCCAGAAGAGAAATATCTCATCTTCTACCTAGGCGGGAAGGCACCCCTCGGTTAACCTATGCCACTTTTGAACAGAAGTGTCTTGGGGTCAGATGGGCACCCTGGAAGCTGCCATGTGATCCAGGTGGTTACAGCCATCGGGTACCCGCCCATCACAACCTACCTTGTGGGCCCAACAGTGTTGCTAGGGAGAAAAACCCTCTCCTTGAAGGGAGCCTGGTTCTCCAGCAAGGCGAATGGGCCAGTCCACCCAAAGGTAAACGCCTTAGCAAGGCACACTTGCGGTGCCTCATGGCAAGTCAGCCGCAGGGGGTTGCGTCAGGAGGAGAATTGCATTCCCCTCCAATGCAACCACCTCAGGGGGGAGATGCAATGATATCATGTGCGGGACACACAAAACCCAACCATTTTGTCACAAGTACGCCATGGCAGTTCTAATGTAGGATAAAACCCCTCACTCCTCATCCCCCCTCCCAACAACTTAGCAATTTCTAGGACACAGTAACAGACTCCAAAAGATCTGAAAGTGTTTTGCCAGGCCTGATCATAAACCAATATATCAGCTTAATTAAGAGACAGCACAGGATGTCTGAGATAAGGGAGAGGACCATAAACCCCTTCCCTCAGGCAGCTGTGACATTCCAGAGATCCTCAAACAAATCTAAAGCGTAGAATTACCCACATTTAATAACTCCAGATAGGAACGTGACATCTTAATAAAAGGTATATATTCAAATGCGGGAATTCATCCTGACTAAAACGAACCCAAACGTCAATGAATTCAATTATAAGGGAACCCACCGCTAGTTTTGCCTCTTCCCAGGGTAACGGAGAGTGCCAAATCTGTTGTATTTGGACTTGTTCTGTGCATGCTGGGCGTGAATTCCTTAATGGTGAATTTGCATGATAATCCCATCCCGAGATATGGTTTTTATACTGCAAATTGCATATTAGGGAAGGATGTTATTCCATGGTCCGCCCTGGACAGCCCACGGGCCCTCCTTACCCATGTGAATGGTCAGGGGCATATGGCCCCACCCCTTGGACTTCGGAGAAAAGGGAATAGACCGGACAGTGCTGAGTTCTCATCTTACCATCAAAGAACAAACATCTGAGAACCTGTGGACTCATCAACGAATCTCTGATTGATCACGGACATTTAAATGCAAGTAACTTTTCCCCTCCCATTCTGTCTTCTCTCTTTGCTGCTGTATATTATGTCTCTAATTGCTTTGTAACATCACTTTTTCTGTAAATATTTTACTGCACCAAACTTGACCTTTTCATTATTAAACCTTATTCTGAAAAGTTTTAATCTTGTCCCTAAAGCTCTTAATGCAAGCTATAACGAATCTGTTCCTTTGAAAAGCGCTACTGTTTAGGATAACTCACCTGAATATTCCTGCTTGTGGTGACAGCGTGTGTTACAGGTGGTTATTCTAAAAAGATAATTGGTATTGCTAAAATCCAGGTCTTCTGGCTGGCATCCAGAAGTGGTGGCACTGAAAGGGTTAGTTGCTTCAATTAGCCTGGTAACAATCGCTCTCAGGCAGCTGCCACTTAGACGGTTGTCCTGCAAACTGGAGAATCTTTGTGCTGGAAGCAGCTGAGAGAGGTATTGTTACATTAGTGACAAGCACGGTGTGAGATCAAGGGGGTCCCTGGTCACCCGTCGGTGAGGAGGGCAGTGATCTGATACCCGCGTTTGTCACAGGTAACACCCCCTGCTGTGATTAAAAACTATTGAAAATTATTCAAATGATGGGGATGCTCTGTTGAAGATCCCAAGAAATACAGGGTTTGCAATAGTGCACTGATTTCTTGCAAGATGGTATTTGGCCCCAAACAGAATGCACTCTTCACCCCCATAGATATTAGATGATGCTGGGTTCAGCTAGGTGCGAAATATCTAAAGGGCACCTTGAGATGCTGCTTCCTGATGCTTGTCGTCAGTAAAAGTAATTGTATGTTTTTGAAAAACACGTGTTTTTACTACTGTTACCCCCTGATAAGCCATGGTGTGGGGTGTCTGTGCGTTACCTCCCTTTATAATCTTAACACAAGATGAAACCATTAGTAAAGCTTCCTCAGGGTTATCAAGGATCCTCTAAGCAGCTCTCAACTGCTTAATCAGCACCTCCAAATGAATTTAAGAGTACTTCAGTTCAGATATTAGGTCAATGCCAAAATTATAGAGGTATATGGGATACAGATTTAGCTAGACCTGAGTGATATAGAGACAGAAAAGCTGAAAGAGGCAATTCACCCTCTCTCCTACACCTAGAAAGAGTAGGGTGAACTGTTGCCTCTCTGAGAAGATGAACTGTAGTCAAACCGAGTATTGTTCCACTGATGGAAATGCACAGGAACAATAATGAGAACCTGGCAGTTTAAAACCCTTCACAGTAATGCATTGCTCTTAGCAGTAGGGATGGGCCAAACAACCTCCTGTTTGGTTCGCACCAGAACTTTCGAACATCGCAAAAGTTTGGAACCGAATAACGAACCCCATTGAAGTCTATGAGACCCAAACTGTAAAAATCAAAAGTGCCCATTTTTGAAGGTTTATATACAAGTAGTTGGGCATACAATGTTTATTTATGGGGGTCTAGGTACTACACTGGGGGACATGTATCAATGAAAAATACGTTTGTAAAAAACGTAATTTTTAAATGAGCAGTGATTTATTGATGTTTAAAGTAAAAGCATAAAAATGAAAAATTCCTTTTAATACAGTGCCTGGGAGGTCCCCTTAGTCTACCTGTGAAGTGGCACATCTGTACTGTGTATAGAAGCTGCTGCAGCAATAATTGCATTTATAAAGCCAAAAACTGACATTTTCCCTGCAAACATTATTTATTTTGTAAGCAACGGCTTGGGGAGCAAGTCTGTATAATGAAGCCACAATGTAGTGCACTGGGAATAAGATTAGAGATTTTTTTAGATAAATTCTGGTGTCTCTTCCACACACTTTGGATAGAAGTAATGGGTGTGTAAAAATTGGTCTTTGCGTGTTGGTGGAGCCTTCACACCATAACCCTATAGATGTACTCTTGATGAAAGCAAGAATTGACCTTGCTGTCAAAAATTGAAATCATATGCACCTGTCAAACAGGTTCGGAAAAATTGGTCTTTGGGTGTTGGTGGCACCTTCATACCATAACCCTATAGAGGTACTCCTGATGAAAGCTAGAATTGGCCTTGCTGTCAAAAATTGCAATGATATGCACCTGTCAAACAGGTGCGGAAAAATTGGTCTTTGGGTGTTAATCTAGCCCATGAAATCTAGACTAAAAATATTCTTCCAGATGAAATCAACACCCACAATGCTAGGCAGCCTAGAAGTCCTGCAGAGATTCCACATCCCAAAAACACTTAATAAGCGACATTGGCATCAGGGGCTTCATAGCTGCTGGTAATAAAGGACTGATTAATTTTGATAAACGTCAGATGGTCCACAGAGTCTGAGGACAGACGCTTTTTATTATCAGTAACAAAACCTCCAGCAGCACTGAATGCCCATTCGTAAAGCACACTGGATGCAGGGCAGCCCAGCAGCTCAATTGCATACTGGGTAAGTTCTGGCCAGTGGTCTATTCTCATGACCCAGTAAGCCAGTGGATCACCGACTGGAAAGCTCTCCATCTCCGTTTTTGCCTTAGATAATCGTGCAGCATGTGATGCAGACACTGCCAATGGGATGTGGAAGCTGGCAGCCCTGGGCAGCAAGGACTAAAAAAATAGTGAAATGCATCACTTAGGCGGCCGCCTTCTCCAACGTTCCTCTCTTGACTGTAACCTACCAGATTCGGGAAATGTGTTCAATGGACTCCTCTTTAAGGTGCCCTCAAGAGATCTCATCTTCTGCACGTTCTCTGGGGACAGGATGAGTTCTGAGACTTTCCCCTTGTAATGGTTGCCAACCAATAGTGATCCTTCTCCTTTACGCCACATAGTTTTTTCGCAGGCTTTGAAGAATGAGGGAGCCCATACACCGCAAAATTGCGGAGGCATGAGAAGCAGACTCCTCAGGGTCACTGATTATTATAGTATCTGGAACTGCCTCCTCCCAGCCATGTACTACTCCCAAGGATTCTGGGGATGGAAAACCATCTCTTACTGTTTGACATATGTCTTCCTCTGCCAGAATCCTCCTCCTCTTCTCTCTACTTTTATGTGTTCTGTGGCGTAGGAACAATGGTGTCTGCATAAAGTGGCTCTTGAGAGGAAAGGTAGTCTTCCTCTTCCTCCTGCTGCTCTGTCTCAAGTGCCCTGTCCATAATGTCATGCAGAGTGTGCTCCAGCTGGAACACAACAGGGATTGTGTCACTAATGCATGCATTGTCATGCCTCACCATTCTTTTGGCCTCCACAAATGGTGACAGTACAGTGAATGCATCCTTTATGAGGAGCCATTGGCGTGGAGAAAAAAAGTCGAGCTGGTCTGAGCCTGTCGTTGTGCCATACTCACACAGTTACTCGTTTACGGCCCTCTGCTGCATGTGCAGCCACTGCAGCATTGCCAAAGTTGAGTTCAACTTTGGTGGGCATGTCACAAATCAGGCGGTTTACGGGCAAGTGGAATTCCCACTGAATTTTTCAGCAAATCAAGCACTGGCTGTGTATGACTGCCTGAAATGGCTACAGACTCTTCTGGCCTGCTTTAGCAGATCTTCCAAACCTGGGTACCTATTTAGGAAATGCTGCACCACCAAATTGAGGACATGTGCCAGGCATGGCACATGTGTCAACTTCCCCTGTCTAAGGGTGTACAGGAGGTTTGTGCCATTATCACACACCACCATTCCTGGCTCCAGCTGGCATGGCGTGAACCACCTCTGGGGCTGCCCCTGCAGAGCTGCAAGAATCTCTGCTCTGGCGTGGTTCCTGTCCCCTAGACACAACAGCTGAAGCACTACATGGCACCTTTTAGCCTGACTCATTGAATAGTCCCTTAAATGCTTAGGGTGTACTTGTGGCTAATAGGACAATTCAGCAGAGGAGGACATGGAGGAGGAGGAGGAGGAAGAGGAGGGGGTAGAGCTATCAAATATCGCAACATCAACACTAACTGTATGGAGACATGGGGGCACAACAAGCTGCAGCACTGAGCCCTGTCCTGCATCCTTCTGAGTTGCAAGCAGAGTTACCCAGTGTGCTGTGAAATAAATATATTGTCCCTGATCATGCTTGCTCGACCATGTGTCAGCAGTAACATGGACTTTGGGGCTGTCTGCCTTGCCCAACTATGCCACAACATTGCCTTCCACATGATGGTACAGAGCTGGAATGGCTTTACGTGAAAAGAATTAGCGACTGGGAAACTGCCACTGTGGTACAGCACATTTTGCAAATTCACGGAAGGAGGCAGAATCCACTAGACTGAAAGGCAGAAGTTGTAGAGCCAGCAGCTTTGACAAGCTTGCAATTAAACATTGGGCATGTGGGTGGCAGTGACTGTATTTTTTTTCCGCTGCAGCAGATGGGGCAGAGGCATTTTCCGGCTATAGTCTACAGCTGGTGGTGTGCTGCTGGCAGATGTGCTGCAAGGACCTGGGACACCCTGCACTGTACCATCTTTCCTGTCAGTGGATGCTGCTGAGAGGTTATGAGGTATAGCTGGGGCAGACTGAGGTGAGTAAGGAGGAGTAACTGATGTGTGCCCATTTTGTGTGGCTTTCAGGTGCTCTTGTCAATGTGCTGAGTGGTGGGAGGTTAAATGCCTTGTCAAGCATGTGGTACCCAAATGGCTGGTGTTTTTGCCATGCTTGATGTGCTTCAGATAAAGTTTGCAAAGCTGTGCTGTGGGAAGTGGGCCAGAAGATAACAGCTCCACAATATGATGGAATAGGGTGGCTGCTCTTTACTCTTCCATGATGGCTGCCTCGTTGGAGTTGTGCCTCACCCTCACTTTCCTCCTCTGCTCTATCTGGCACCCAAGTAGTGTCAGTGACCTCATCATCATCATCATCATCATCTCCTCCATCCTCATTACCACTGGGGACAACTTGGCAATATGCTGCGGCTAGGGGAACATGACTGCCAATTTGTGTACCAGTGTTCTCCCTCTCTGTAAGCTCATGTTCCTGCCTTCCTCAACCACAGAACCAACATCTGCATCAAGTAATGGCTGTGCATCATCAAGGAGCGTGGCAGACACTGTGTTGAAATAACTCAGCTGACTCCTCCATGCCTGATGCTGGGGCTATGGCAGGAATAGCTGTGGACAAGGAGGCAGGTTTAGCCACTGTGGCAGCTGCAGTGGACTACGTACTAGTCTCTGTTTGAGTGGCGAAGGATGAGGAGGATGAGGATGGTTTAGTAAGCCAGTCCACCACCTCCTCTGCATGCTGTGGCTGGAAGAGAGACGGAAATATATCTTGAGTGGCCAACAAATAGATATTACTAAATTTGAAATAAGTCCCAACGTCAAAGGAGCTGCCAAATTAGAGTGGACAATAGACAATTTCCCTGGGACCACTATAGCCAAATTAGTTGTAATACAAGTCTATACTTAATTTCACCCAGACACGGCTTAAACACACAGCATAGACAAAAAGAGTTGAGCGAACCTGAACTGCAAAGTTCGGGTCCGTACCAAAATTTTGGGTGTCCGGGACCCGGACCCGAACCCGGACTTTTCAAAAAAAGTCTGGGTTCGGGTCCGGGGTTCTGGTATTTTACTACATGTGTTAAAAAGCTGCTAAGGGCAGCCAATCAACAAGTGTTTCACTGCTTTTCCCTAGAAGCCATCACAGCCATGCCTACTAATGGCATGGCTGTGATTGGCCAGCGCACCATGTGACCCAGCCTCTATATGGGGCTGGAGTCACCGTGCTGCATGTCATATGCTCTCAGGATAGTTTAGGGAGAGGATGCTGCTGGCTCTGTGAGGGACAGATTGCAGATATTATAGAACATCTCATCCTGCATTACTGAATGATCTGATTGTGGACTAGGGAGAGATACTAGTACTGGTGTTTTGAGGGAGGGAGAGATACTAGTACTGGTGCTTTGAGGGACAGATTGCACACCTCATCCTGCTGCACAGAATGATCTGACTGGACTAGGTAGAGTCTGTTGCTTTAAGGGAAAGAGTATTCTTTTAAAATGATCATCAAGTTGTACAGGGAAAGGTTCCAGCTGTTGCTTTAAGGGAAAGATTAGTGTTCTAAAATCATCAAGTTGTACAGGGAAAGGTTCTAGCTGTTGCTTTAAGGGAAAGATTACTGTTCTAAAATCACCATCAAGTTGTACAGGGAAAGGTTCCAGCTGTTGCTTTAAGGGGAAAGATTAGTGTTCTAAAATCATCATCAAAGTGTGTGTGAAAACCCCTATATCAGCCGCAGGGAAGCCATATTAGTGTTTTAAAATCATCTTCAAATTGTGTGGAAAATCCTTATATCAGCCGCAGAGAACCCATATTAGTGTTTTAAAATCATCTTCAAATTGTGTGGAAAATCTTTATATCAGCCGCAGAGAAGCCATATTAGTGTTTTAAAATCATCACCAAATTGTGTGGAAAATCCTTATATCAGCCGCAGAGAAGCCAT
>BLSH010436261.1:39929-53580 GCA_018402905.1 Glandirana rugosa
CCTCTCCCACTCGTTGGCTAACCAGCATGGCTAGCAAACGGGTCAGGCTCTGAGCTTCCTTCGCACCTTCACTCCTTATCCTGGGTTTCTTTGGTACTACGCGTGTACTAGAATTGATTGTTCCACTCTCAAGACACTCGTGAATGAGCTAGCCTCGTGAGTGACTTCCTTAGGAGAACCCCCCTTGTGGGGGGACGTTTTCTCTAAGCGACGTGAGTTTACTTCGTGGTTACTAAAATATACTTGTGAACCTTGTGCTTAGTGTCAATAGTGATAGTGATGTCAAAATTAATCCTGAAAAATTCTTTGGGTCCTATTCCTCACTTCCACGCTTCCTTCGAGTCTCGGACTGGGCAAACGATCGGTACGACCAATCGGTTGCTCACCCTCTCCTGTGGTCCTAGAACTCCATGCATCTCAGGCAATAGGGAAGAGACAAGAAATACAGAAATTGGCTATTTCATGTATTGCTGGAGACACAGTGAAAGGTGCTTAGACGCCACTGTGTATATTTTAAAGTTTTGTAGCTTTTTGGATATCTTTTTTATGGTTTTAATTGGGTAAATAAATACTACTATTTTACAATACTACACCATGAGAGCGTTTTGTCTCTTCCCTATTGCCTGAGATGCATGGAGTTCTAGGACCACAGGAGAGGGTGAGCGACCGATTGGTTGTACCGATCGTTTGCCCATGATGCGCACATGATCTTAACTAACAAGGTGAGAGTTCTGTGAGCACTTACTCGATCGGAGCACTCACTGAAGGAATCCTCTTGGGGTGAACAAAAGAGCAAATGAAGCACCAATGATTTTATATGAACACTTGGAACACGAATCACAGTTATCACTATCACTACAGTTTTAATTAGGACTTTTTAAGAGGGAAACTATTTGCTGAATTTCAATCTATTACAATTACTGTTTTATATCTTCACTGTCACTTTTAATCACTGGATTATATCACTGCCATTTTTAATGTTTTAGGCTTTATATAGCCAATGCTTTTATAAGATTGTACCCACTGCATTTTTATTGAAGGATTTATTGTATATTGCACTTTATATCGTCTATTTATACCCATATATTTTTACATGCGTTATCCTCATCATTGTATATATTTTTACATCATACACGTATATTTTTACATCAGAATAACGTATGAGATCACTATATATTCACACCTACAGAAATAGGCTGCGCAGTACCATCCATTCCTTTCAATTACATTGCTTATATTGTCATATAGCTAGGTACAGCAGCAACCTAGTCCACTTGCACCACTCCTATCATAGTAGCGCGAGGATACCCCTACCATACTATAATTTATAATGTTAATCCGTTTGCTTTAAACTTCAGATCCCCAAAAGCCTCAGGATATCTAACTCCTTCCATGTTTCCCTTCTGAAGCCCTACCGTGGTTCCGGTCTCTGAGAATATTCAGAAGTACGAGGTTAGTCAAATTCTGGATTCTTGTCTCTGTAAAGGCATCCTTCAGTACCTTGGGCATTGGAGAGGGTTTGGTCCTGAGGAGAGGTTGTGGATTCTTGCATCTTAGGTATTTGCGCCTCGTTTTGTGAAAAGATTTCATGTGAGGTTTCCCTCCAAGCCTGGACCCAAGCGGGGGAGGCCTCATAAGGGGGGGGGTTCTGTCATGAAACCACAGTAAACATTCATGTCTTGTCTGTTGCCTACCTTGTTGCCTACCTTGCTGCATGTGTCCAGTTAGAGGCCGAGCCTCCCTCACCTGTGTGCTTTAGTAAGCCCTCCTCAGCTGGGCTCCACCCCAGGCCCTAATTAGGAACATTATATAACACCTGGCAGTGCAAGCCTGCAATGCTGATCAATGTTGTGTGTGTTTGGTTTCGTGTGTGGCTGCTCCTGTCGTATGCTCTGTGTCTATTTACACTGACTGAACTATACCTAGATTCATACTAATGTAAAGATGAATGGTGGTCACACTACACTCACACTGACTGAACTATCTCTAGATTCACACTAATGTAAAGATGAATGGTGGTCACTACACTCACACTGACTGAACTATCCCTACATTCACACTAATGTAAAGATGAATGGTGGTGCCACTACACTCACACTGACTGAACAATCCCTAGATTCACATTAATGTAAAGATGAGTGGTGATCACACTACACTCACACTGACTGAACTATCCCTAGATTCACACTAATGTAAAGATGAATGCTGGTCACTACTCTCACACTGACTGAACTATCCCTAGATTCACACTAATGTAAAGATGAATGCTGGTCACACTTCACTCACACTGACTGAACTATCCCTAGATTCACACTAAGCTGATATTCTACACTGACAATAGAATCACAATAGCACACTAAGGGGTTGATTTACTAAGGCTGGAGAGTGCAAAAACTGGTGCATGGTAGCCAATCAGCTTCTAACCTCAGCTTGTTCAATCAAGCTTTGACAATAAAACCTTGAAGATGATTGATTTCTGTGTGGAGCTGCACCAAATTTTGCACTTTCAAGCTTTAGTAAATCAACCCCTGACTGTCCAGTAGCACTGAACAGAGCCCTGTTCTATCTCTCTCCACGCCGACATCACACTAAAAATAGCCGCTATTGAAAGAATACTTTTATAGTGTGGGGCGGGACTAAGGGCAATGAGCCATGATTGGATATAGTCATCATGACAGCGTCCAACCATGGCTCTGCCAGTGCTCTGTGCCCTGATTGGGCAAAGCTTTCATTGCTTCAGCCAATCAGGGCTTTCAGTGCATTCTGGTCACTTGGCGGGCCGAACAAACAGTCAAATGCCCCGATAATTTGGGTGTTCGTCAAACGTGAACGGCCAATGTCCGGTCCAAACTCATGCCTTGGGCCGAACCGTTTGCTCATCCCTGCTTAGCTGTCCAGTGTGGGGGAACTGAATGCCAACTCTGACAGCTCTTTCACTTTAGTCCATGGCCTATTCGGCCTATGCAGAAATGCAGTCCTGATTACAAATAAGTAAAGAATAGAAAAACAGTGACCTGAAGTCTTCACATTTGGATGAACAGAGAAAGTAAATTGTAAAGAACTTTAAAATTGGAAGATTTGAATTGAAAATGATGGAGTGTGAAAATGGAGATTTATTGTATAGTCAAGGATTGGCAAAACTAATATGAATAAAGCTTTGGACAATTTAGAGTTCTGTGATTTTTTAATTGTAGGTGCAATATAAAAAAGTCATGCTACAGTGCCAAGGACATAGGAAGACATAACCAGGAGGTAGTATCAGATGGCATACAGTAGGTCAGAATGTGATTATTAGGATTCTTCAAGATAATAGTAAATTAACCACTTCATCCCCGGAAGGATTTGCCCCCTTCCTGACCAGGCCATTTTTTGCCATACGGCAATACATCACTTTGACAATTGCGTGGTCGTGCGACGTTGTACCCAATCAAAATTGATGTCCTTTTTTTCTTTTGGTGGTATTTGATCACCTCTGTGTTTTTTATTTTTTGTGCTATAAACAAAAAAAGAGCGACAATTTTGAAAAAAAAAACATTTTTTTTTTTTACTTTCTGTTATAATACATATCCAAAAAGCATATATATATTCATCAGTTTAGACCAATATATATTCTTCTACACATTTTTGGTAAAAAAAATTGCAATAGGCGTATATTGATTGGTTTGGCCAAAAGTTATTGTGTCTACAAAATATGGGATAGATTTATGGACTTATTTATTTTATTTTATTTTACTGGTTATGGTGGCAATCTGCAATTTTTAGTGGGACTGTGACATTGAGGCAGAAAAATCGAACCCCAAATGACACTTTTTTGGGGACCAATGACATTATTGCATTGATCAGTGCTATAAAAATGCAATGATCAATGTAAAAATGACACTGGCAGGGAAGGGGTCAACACTAAGGGGCAATCAAAGGGTTAACTGTGTTCCCTCAGCGTGTTCTAACTGTAGGGGGATGGGCTAGCAGGGACATGACAGAGATCACTGTTCTTGATGATTGGGAACAGTAGATCTCTGTCATGTCCCCTGTCAGAACAGGGATCCACCATGTTTACATTGGCAGTACCCCATTCTGCCTCTGCACAGAGCGATCACAAGTCGCTGGCGGCAATCCCACATGCACGGACCGATGTACAGGTACGTCGGCTCATGCAGGGGAGCCAACCTGCTGCAGTATATCTGCATAAGCAGGTCGGCAAGTGGTTAAAATCAGTTTAAAGTGGACTTGAACTCAAAAAGCTAACATTTGTTATGTTATAGGGAACATCTAGAAATGTTAAATGTGCCTAAGCAATTAGACAACACTTGCTAGTGCAAACAATTTGTAAAAATATAAATATGTGCTCAATTAAAAAAAAAATTGTGCCATTCCTGTATGATCCAAACAAAACCATTCACAATAAACCCAACATACTGTATGTGTTCTGATCACCATAAAGTATATACAGTGCTCAACATAAATGAGTACACCCCTTTTGAAACGTAAGATTTTAATCAATATCTCAATGAACATAAGAACAATTTCCAAAATTTTGACAAAACTGAGTTTTTTTTAGAACATTTAGCTCATGACATGAAAGTAAGATTAATAATATAACTTAGATTACAAAATCTTCAGTTTTACTCAAATTAGTTGATACACCCCACAACAAAAACTACTACATCTAGTATTTTGTATGACCTACATGATTTGTAAGGACAGCAACAAGTCTTTTAGGCATGGAATGAACAAATTGGGAACATCTGTCTTTTTCCATTCTTCAAGAACAACCTCTTTTAGAGCCTGGATGTGGATGGAGAGTGGTGCTCAACGTGTCTCTTTAGAATTCCCCATATGTGTTTGATTGGGTTCAGATCAGGAGACATACTTGGTCACTGAATCACTTTCACTCTGTTCTTCTTCAGAAATGCAACAGAGGCCTTAGGCATGTGTTTTGGATCATTGTCATGTTGGAACAGTGCACGATGACCAAGGGCACGGAGTGATGGTAACATCTTTTCTTTCAATATAGAGCAGTACATCTGTGAATTCATGATACCATCAATGAAATGCAGCTCCCGACACAAGCAGCACTCATGCAGCCCCACAGAAGGACACTGTCACCACCATGTTTCACTGTAGGCACCATGCATTTTTCTTTGTACTCCTCACCTTTGCAATGCCATACAGTTTTGAAGCCATCAGTTCCAAAAATGTTTATTTTGGTCTCATCACTCCAGAGTACAGAGTCCCAGTAGTCTTCTTCTTTTTCAGCATGGGTCCTGGCAAATTCTAAACGGGCTTTTTGTGCATGGGATTTAGGAGAGGCTTCCTTCGTGGACAACACCCATGCATGCCATTCCTCTGCAGTGTACGCCGTATTTCGCCATGGAAAACAATCACCCCATTTTGGCTTTCTACTTCTTTAGCTAACTGCAATGAACTTGCATGGCGATTTTCTTCAACCCTTCTCATCAGAAGACGCTCCTGTCAAAGTGTTATGGGGATGGCTTGGACATCTCTGTGAGATGTGAGATGGTTGCAGTTCCACTTTGTATCACTTTTGCTTCAGTATTCTGACTGATAAGTAAAGCTTTGCTGATCTTCTTGTAGTCTTCACCTTTCCTGTGTAAAGAAATTATTCTCTTTATCAGACCTTGTGACATTTCTCTTCCATGTGGTGCCATTGCTGACAGCATGAAATGGGAAGTGGTTTTCTTTGTTAAGTAACGCCCTTTTATAATCAACTGTCTGTTGGACACCTGTTTAATGAATAATTAGACTCACCTGTAGTAGAATTCATGTTAATTATGATTGCGTTGTCTAAAATATAGCTTTGATCCTAAGACTTTCATTGGAGTATATTAATTTTTGCAACATGGTCTTGAATGAATTTGTTAGGCAAAATACATTTTTGTGTGTGCAAATTAACGAATATTTGTTGCAATCAATGGCCCACATTTGTGGGAGCGTTTTGTAATACAGTGTCCCATAAAAAATGTTGATCCTTAAAGGAAAGTAATGGTTTTCTGACAAATCTGTTGGGGTGTACTCATTTATGCTGAGCACTGTATGTATATATTTATTATCTTACTGTTGCTTTAAATTGGCATCCATTAGACCCCTTTCACACTGGGGCAGTTTTTTTAGCGCTAAAAATAGCCCCTGTAAAGCGCCTGAAAACTGCCTCCCTTGCAGCCCCAGTGCAAAAGCCCGAGTGCTTCACACTGGGGCGGTGCGCTTGCAGGACATTAGAAAAAGTCCTGCAAGCAGCATATTTGGGGCAGATTGGAAGCGTTGTATACACCGCTCCCAAACCGCCCTGCCCAAAGTACCTTAAAGGGGCTTCTGAAGCACCACAACATGGGCGCTTTTAACCCCTTTTTAACCCCTTCTTGGGGGTTAAAAGTGCCCTGCTGACGCCCGAAAACAGCGGTAAAGCGCCGCTAAAACAAGTGGTGCTTTACCGCTGATGCCCACATGGCCCCGGTGTGAAAGCAACCTTACTGACAGAAACTGTAGTATGTTACGCCTACTTCTTGCCCAGCAGACATTTAATCCTGTCTGCAGTTATGAAGCATCAGAAGTTCTCCACTATTTCTTAAAACTTGCCCTGGAAGCATAAGTCTGTAAGTAGGCCATCATTAGTTTTTAATTAATATATGTTCTACTAATTCTAATACATTTTTATGTGTGTTTGGTAGTAGTTTCTGTCAGGGAGTTCTTTTAGCTAGGCCTCATTTTCTGTTAGCTAGTGCCTTAACAGTAGCATGACTTCATAAGATATGAAGGAAAGTACATTGTGTTTAAACACAAAAAATGCCCCTCTAAATAATATTTCACCTTGCACACTTTTGAAACAATCTGCACTCACTGAAATCTGATGACAATCTTGTTAAATAAAAGTCATCTGCGCTTTGGTGGTCACCCCAGGACCCGTACACATCTCCCAGTTGGCATCTTCCATGGATATTCTTTCCTTTGTAGTACTTGGATCCATCTCCCGTTAACTCGATTAGCAAGAGGGTTTAAAAGAGAAAGAAGGAGAGGAGTGCTCTCACCAAGTGGTGAAAACCGCTTGGTAACTTTATTAAAAATTGCTTACAAGCCGCTTACATACAAAGCTAATGGTATGGTGATACAAAACTATGTGGAAACCACCTGGCTCTCAGCGTGCGTTCCACCAGGACCGGAAATGACACACTGGAAGTTCTGCTTTATGCGTTTCGTCATCAGTATGTGACATCTTCAGAAGCAGCTTCTGAAAACATAGCTCCGATTCTGGAGCTCGAGTGGTGGTTCTAGGGGATTTCTCCCAGTCAAAGAAGCTCATGAGATGTGTGTGCAATCATGTTGGAACCATTCCCAAACTGTTCCCACAAAGTTGGGAGCATGAAATTCACCAAAATGTCTTGGTATGCTGACACCTTAAGAGTTCCCTTCATTGGAACTAAGGGGCCAACTCCAATTACTGAAAAACAACCTCACACCATAGTCCCCCCTCCATCAAATGATATGGACCAGTACACAAAGCAAGGTCCGAAAAGACATGGATGAGCGAGTTTGGGGTGGAGCAACTTGACAAGCCTGCACAGAGTCCTGAACTCAACCCAGTAGAACACCTTTGGGATGAATTAGAGTGGAGAATGCGAGCCAGGCCTTCTCATCCATCATTAGTGCCTGAACTCACAAATGCACTTCTGGAAGAATGGTCAAACATTCCCATAGAAACATTCCTATACCTTGTGGACAGCTTTCCCAGAAGAGTTGAAACTGTTATCGCTGCAGAGGATGGGCCAACTCTATTTTGAACCCTATGGACTATAAATGGGATGCCATTAAAGTTCATGTGCGTGTAAAGGCAGGTATCCCAATACTTCTGGTAATATAGTGTATATATTGCAGCTTACTAATCCTTTTACTGTCCAGTCACAGACTGGGGCAGGTCCATGACCAGCAGGGCTTAGAGGAAGTGGGTTGAATTATGGGGGCAAAATAAAAGTATCGTGGGAAGGTAGGTTAATTGGCGACTGTCTAAATTGGCCCTAGTAAGTTTATGTACTAATGTGAGTTAGGGACCTTAGATTGTAAGCTCCTTCAGGGCAGGGACTTATTTAAAAGTACAATATACAGTATATGTGTAAAGGGCTGCATAAATAAGTACCTGTATTAAACAAATAAATACAATTTAATATTTTAGCAAATGCTGGTTTTATTATTTTATCTTTTAATGGGCTATTCATTTTAACCATGATATACTGGGCTAGAGTTGTATTTTGTGTACACATACTATAGAATTGTATAGAATAGAACGTGTATTTTGCTGCCACTTACTTGTCTCTGAATCTATGCCATAGGCCTCCTGAGCATAATTTTTAAGGGTCTCTAGTAACACTGACACCCTACGTTTAATTGTTTTTAAATTATTTTATTTAAACCACTAAACACCTCATTAACTAAATTATCTTCTTTTGCCTGCAGCTCTGCTATACCTAACAATGAATCCACTGTGATAGCTGCTTCCACCAGGGCATACATCTCTTGTGTTTTCATGGGTAACTGTATTCCTTACTTTGGAGATTTAAAGGACAAATACACTTTAAAACCAAATTTCCTTTACAAGAATGTTTGTGTTTTTTGTTTTAATTCTCCTTCGGTGGACATGATATGACGTCCTGGAGTTTAAATGGTTAAATCTGAATGACGCCTTCAGCTGCACGCATAATTCAGATATCTTCTTTTTCTGCCGGCGATTCCCTGTCATGTAAAAACAATTATAGCGGCTATTTAGCCCCTTGATTGTTTTAACAGGCGGCGGGAGGAGAATGAATCGGCCTGTGGCGGCAGTATACCATAGAGGAAAAAAAAAACAGATCGTCTCCGGCAATCTCTATGACCTTCGGAGGCCGGGCGCGACGTCATGACTTCATGTCCGGCCTCGGCAGATGTAAACACTGCCATTTGCACGGCTGGGAGGCCGTGACCTTTTTTTTCTTTCAGGCTTTCCAGCCTAGAGGTGAGATCTGGAGACTTATAGACCCCAGATCTCGCTGTAATGTCCTATTCCTATTAGGGATGTTTACATTCCTTGTAATAGGAATAAAATTAATCAATAAAAAAATTAAAGAGACAGTGTACAAATAAAAAAATAAAAGTAAAATAAATAATAATTTATTAATTAATAATTCGCACAGAAGCGAACGCATACGTAAGCCCCACCCACATATGTAACCGGTGTTCAAACCACACATGTGAGGTAACGCCGCGTATGTTAGAGCGAGAGCAACAATTCTAGCAGAAGACCTCCTCTGTAACTCTAAACATGTAACCTGTAAAAAATATTAAAGCGTCACCTATGGGGATTTTTAAGTACCAAAGTTTGGCGCAATTCCACGAGTGTTCACAATTTTAAAGCGTGACATGTTGGGTATCAATTTACTCGGCATAATATCCTCTTTTATAATATACAAACAAATTGGGATAGCTTTACTGTTTTGTATTTTTTAAATTCACTAAACTGTTTCTTTTCCAAAAAAAACACGTTTGAAAAATTCCTGCGCAAATATCGTGTGATATAAAAAGTTGCAATGATCTCCATTTTATTTCCTAGAGTCTTTGCTAAAAAACATATATAATGTTTGGGGGTTCTAAGTAATTTTCTAGCAAAAAAATGATGATTTTTACATGTAGGGGAGGAGTGCCAAAAATGGCCAGGGTGGGAACTGGTTAAGGGGAACCCCGCGCCAAATTAAAAAAAAATGACAAGGGGTTCCCCCTAACATCCAAACCAAACCCTTATCCGAGCATGCAGCCCTGGCCGGTTAGGATGGGGGGGGGGCGAGCTGCACCATACCAGGCTACATGCCCTCAACATGGGGAGTATGGGTGTTTTGGGGGGGGCTCTGACAAGAGCCTTTTCCCCACAAGCCGGGCCGGTGCTTATGGGGGTCTGCGGGCGGGGGGGCTTATCGGAATCTGGAAGCCCCCTTATTACCGTGTGGTCCCGCCCCTTCTTATAAAAGAATTGTCATTGTAAAGACCGCCCATTCTGGGAGACACGCAGGGGCCAGGCTGCAGCAGAGATGAAGATTGAAGACGAAGAGAGGAAGCAAGAAGACTAAAAGAAGAAGCAGAAGACCAGAAGAAGGACCAGGCCAGGAGAAGATGGAGGATGAAAGAAGAAAAGAGCTATTTTTCACCTAATAAAGGACTTGTCGAAAACTGCCTCTTGTTTTTTTTACCACTACACTCCTTTTTTGGTGAATGGGTAGGGGTACGATGTACCCCATACCTATTCACATGGGGGGGGGTCGGGATCTGGGGGCCCCCTTATTAAAGGGGGCTTCCATATTCTGATAAGCCTCCTGCCCGCAGACCACCACAACCACCGGCCAGGGTTGTGGGGACAAGGTGCTTTGGGGGCGACCTCAAAGCATCCTCCCCATGTTGAGGGCATGTGGCCTGGTAAGGTTCGGAGGGGGGGTGCTCACTCATCCCCACCCCCTCACCCCCTCCTGCCATGCCAGGGCTGGATAAGGGTTTTTTAAAAAATTTGGCGTGGGGTTCCCCTTAAAATCTATACCAGACCTGAAGGGCCTGGTTTGGATTTTGGGGGGACCCCACGTCATTTTAAAAAAAAAATGTTGGCGGGGTGTTCCCCATAAATTCCATACCAGACCTGAAGGGCATGGTTTGGGTTTTGGGAGGGAACCCCACATGATTTTTTTTTTAATTTTTGTTTGTTGTAAATTAGTTTTAAAATTGTGATAAATCCCCCCAGTCAAACAGGTGGTGAAAAATTGGGCCTTGGGTGCTGGCGTTGCCAGTACACTTTAACCCCTTGCAGTTACTCTTGTTGGATGGAGGAACCGGGCCTGATGTTGTAAATTAGTTTACAAATTATGATGAAATCCTCCAGTCAAACAGGTGGCAGAAAAATTGGGCCTTGGGTGGTGGCGGTGCCAGAACACTGTAACCCCTTGCAGTTACTTTTGTTGGACAGAGGAAATGGGCCCGATGTTGTAAATTAGTTTACAAATTGTGACGAAATCCCCCAGTCAAACAGGTGGCGAAAAATTGGGCCTTGGGTGCTGGCGGTGCCAGAACACTGTTACCCCTTGCAGTTACTTTTGTTGGACAGAGGAACTGGGCCAGATGTTGTAAATTAGTTTACAAATTGTGACAAAATCCCCCAGTCAAACAGGTGGGGAAAATCGGGCCTTCGGTGCTGGTGGTACGAGAACACTGTAACCCCTTGCAGTTACTTTTGTTGGATGGAGGAACTGGGCCCGATGTTGTAAAGTAGTTTACAAATTGTGACGAAAGCCCCCAGTCAAACAGGTGGTGAAAAATTGGGCCTTGGGTGCTGGTGGTGGCAGAACACTGTAACCCCTTGCAGTTACTCTTGTTGGACGGAGGAACTGGGCCCGATGTTGTAAATTAGTTTACAAATTGTGACGAAATCCCCCAGTCAAAGAGGTGGCGAAAAATTGGGCCTTGGGTGCTGGCGGTGCCAGAACACTGTAACCCCTTACAGTTACTCTTGTTGGAGGGAGGAACTGTGCCTGATGTTGTAAATTAGTTTACAAATTGTGACGAAAGCCCCCAGTCAAACACGTGGGGAAAATTGGGCCTTGGGTGCTGGCGGCACCAGAATATTGTAACCCTTTGCAGTTACTTTTGTTGGACGGAGGAAATGGGCCCGATGTTGTAAATTAGTTCACAAATTGTGACGAAAGCCCCCAGTCAAAGAGGTGGCGAAAAATTGGGCCTTGGGTGCTGGCGGTGCCAGAACACTGTAACGCCATGCAGTTACTCTTGTTGGATGGAGGAGCTGGGCCTGATGTTGTAAATTAGTTTACAAATTGTGACGAAAGCCCCCAGTCATCAAACAGGTGGGGAAAATTGGGCCTTGGGTGCTGGCGGTACCAGAACACTGTAACCCCTTGTAGTTACTTTTGTTGGACAGAGGAACTGGGCCCGATGTTGTAAAGTAGTTTACAAATTGTGACGAAAGCCCCCAGTCAAACAGGTGGTGAAAAACTGGGCCTTGGGTGCTGGTGGTGCCAGAACACTGTAACCCCTTGCAGTTACTCTTGTTGTACGGAGGAACTGGGCCTGATGTTGCAAATTAGTTTAACCACTTAAGGCCAGGAGCCCTTTTTTACACTTGTTGCTTACAAGTTAAAATAATTTTTTTTGCTAGAAATATACTTATAACCCCCAAACATTATATATATTTTTTCAAACACCCTAGAGAATAAAATGGCGATTGTTGCAGTACTATTTGTCATACGGTATTTGTGCAGCGGTCTTTCAAGCGCAATTTTTTGGGAAAAAATTTGCTTTTTTGAGTTAAAAAATAAGACAACAGTAAAGTTAGCCCAATTTTTTTTGTATATTGTGAAAGAGGATGTTACGCAGAGTAAATAGGTACCATACATGTTACGGTTGAAAATTGCGCACATTTGCAGAATGACGACAAATTCCGGTACTTAAAAATCTCCATAGGCGACACTTTAAAAATTTTTAACGGGTTCCAAGTTAGAGGTGCAGAGGAGGTATTTTGCTAGAATTATTGTGGTTTGTGTGGTTTGAACACCGTTTTCATATGTGGGTGTGACTTATGTATGCGTTTACTTTGCTGCGCGAGCTCGCGGGGATGGTGGCGCTTTACTTTTTTTTTAAAGTTTTTTTATTTATTTTATTTATTTTTTTAACACTGTTTTAAAGAAAAAAAACTGATCACTTTTATTGCTATAACAAGGAGTGTAAACATCTCTTGTGAAGGTAATATATGGTGACAGGTATTCTTTATGTAGGAATACAAGACCCCCCATCCCTCCTTTGCACTTTACAGTATTCAGATCGCCAAAAACAGCGATTCTGAATACTGTAATATTTTAAAAAACCGGCGCCGTTTGCCGCCGAGTAAACCAGAAGTGACGTTGTGACGTCGCTTCCGGGAATGTACAAAGAAGTCCTGATTGAAGCCGATTGCGGCTTCCACAGGGACTCCACCCAGCGGCCAGAAGAGTTGGATTGGAGCTCCGGTGGGACGGGAGACCGTGTGAAACGGTGTTCAAACCACACATGTGAGGTATCGCCGCAATCGCCAGAGTGTGAGCAATAATTCTAGCAAAAGACCTCCTCTGCACCTCTAACTTGGTAACTGTTAAAAAATGTTAAAGCATTATATATATATATATATATATACCAGGCTGTATATATTTTAATACACCGCGTCAAGTGCACTATATACCGTATGTACAGATATATAGTGCACACTCAATACGCTGTATTGTGTATATATATATATAAATATATATATATATATACCAGGCTGTAGATATTGTAATACAGCACGTCAAATGCACTATATACCACATGTACAAATATATAGTGCACACTGAATGCGCTGTGTTTATATGTATATATATAGATATATATATATATATATATATATATATATGTACCATGCTGTATATATTTTAATACACCATGTCAAGTGTACTATAATACTATAATATACCGTATGTACAGATATATAGTGCACACTAATTACGTTGTGTGTGTGTATATATATGTATATATATATATATATATATATATATATACATATATATATATATATATATATATATATATATATATATAAATATATATATAT
>BLSH010436261.1:64188-80460 GCA_018402905.1 Glandirana rugosa
ACTGGTGACCCGTGAATTTGGGGGAAGGATTGGTCTGGTTAAAAGTCGAAAGTCACGAGAGTGTAAAACTTACTGTTAATGAGTCAGTACGTTGTAACATGGGTATACTTTAAACGCAGGAAAAAAAGTGTGTTTATCTCGAAAGAAAACCACCATAAATTAGTGGCAACCCAAAAAATAAAAAACGCGATATTAAATTTTTTCTGGCTTTTAAAACATTTTTTTTATTAAAAAGAAACAAAGACAATATTTTAAAACGTTTAATCATTAAAAAGAAGTATTTACAACCGGTTTTAAATATGACGTTTTACAAAATTTTTGGTCTTTTTTAAATTATAGCGCAAAAAATAAAAAACCCAACGGTGATTAAATACCACCAAAAGAAAGCTCTATTTGTGTGAAAAAAAGGACGCAAACTTCATATGGGTACAATGTTGCATGACTGAGTAATTGTCATTCAAAATGTGAGAGCACTGAAAGCTGAAAATTGGTCTGGTTAGGAAGGGGGTTTAAGTGCCCAGTGGTCAAATGGTTAATAAATAATTAAACTCACCTGTAGTTGAATTCTTGTTCAGTAGGATTGTGTTGTCTAAAATTTAGCTTTGCTCCTAAGACTTTCATTGGGGTGTATTCATTTTTGCAATGTGGTTTTGAATTAATTTGTTAGGAAAAATACCTTTTTGTGTGTGCAAGTTAATAAATCTTGGTTTCAATCAATGGCCCACATTTGTGGGAGTATTTTCTAGTATAGTTGTCCATAGAAAATGTTGATGCTGAAAGGAAAGTAAAGGTTTTCTGAGAAATCTGTTGGGGTGTACTCATTTATACTGAGCACTGTATATATATACAAATGTTTGCCTTGCATTTCTTTTAAACTGAATGGGTTGTTATACGGTAATAGGTTGCTCTAAGGCAGTGTTTCTCAAATTCCAGTCCTCAAGGTGCACCAACAGGTCATGTTTGCTGGATTTCCCTCAGATGAAAAGGCTGTGGTAATTACTAAGGCAGTGAAACTGATCAAATCCCCTGTGCAAAATAATGATGAACATGAAAACATGACCTGTTGGTGCGCCTTGAGGACTGGAATTGAGAAACACTGCTCTAAGGTAAGGGTTCACATATACTGTATGTTAAGATATAATTGAGATCAAAACCGTAGAATGATCTCTGCACCGGGATATTAAAATGTTTGATTAAAAGACTTCACATAAATCTACTAAGGTTGATAAGACCACACATGTAGTGCCCTCTACCATAGGTAGGTGCTTAGAGAGAGATTTTTGTGTTAAATTTAGTCAGGCCTGATTGTTTTGATTCTAGGTCGGGGATAAGCCTAGGGAGTGACTGGTGACTGAAGGTAGTGAAACCCCTTGGTAACCACTCCTTTCTGGTTCAGAAAGTTCTGGAAGAAAGGGTAAGGAAGAGGAGGTGAAACTTCCTGAGGTATGTTAAGGAGCTCAGACCAATCCCCAAAATGGATTGGCAGGGGCAGGCCTCCTTAAAGTGTAACTCCACTTTTGTTGAGAAAAAAACATTCCCCTCTGGGTGATCTATGTACATTGCAAGGATTATAACAAACTTTGTTGCTGATTCCTACCTTTTGTTATTCTGAAGAAATCCCTCTGCTGGGCCTGCATCCCTTTAGATGTGCTCCTATTGAAAGTATCTCTTCAAAAATGACATTTTTGTTGCAGGGGATGCCTGAAATCTGACTTGTATCTTAGGCAGACTTTTGGGAAAATCGGTGAGCCAATCACACAAGCAAGAAAAAATGTTTCTGGGGAGTGGTCAGTACACACTCTGTGTACAGAACAACTCCAGGTAGCCAAATTACAGCGTCTGCAGATTGAAAAGGAAAGGTAATTTTTAATAACATTCAATTACACTATTTCTTGTATCACAGTTTTACACGCTATATTATTTTTTTCTTTATTTGCTACGAAAGTGGGGTTACCCTACCTGGGATCAGCCCAGTCTGGGAGGAGAGTTCGGGTGGAAGAGATGGAGATATAGCAGTGTGGAGGATGTCAGGGCCTGGGGGAGCCACTAGTCTGGGGGGGAGTGACCTCAGCCTGGGAGAGCTCGGGTGCATCCGGGAGGAGAGAGTGAGATCCTGGTGAAGAGGCACAGAGAGAGAGCAGAAGAGGACAGTGGGAGAGCACTATCAGAGAGATCTACAAGTAGCAGGTGTCGATGAGTGACACACACCCTGGGAAGCTGGAGAAGAGGCATGCCAGAGCAGATTGGGATGAGAGACAGTCTGGGAAGGATGCAGAAGCCAGTTTGGGACTGTGGTGTCACTGTGGCAGCAAAGAAGGCCGTTGCAGCTGGAAGGGCTGGCAGGGCCTGGAAGAGGATACGCTGGGAGCAGTAGTCCATCAGACTAGCTAGCACATTTGTACTTTGCTACACTTTGGGGGCCAGCAGTCCCTGCCTGTAACAGGTGGCTGAGAGGCTGTGCTAAAACTACAGCAGGCATCACATCATCATGTGCTAGTTAGGCTGGAACCAAGTGTTGTGCAGGAGAGTGGAACAAAAGTCTTAGAAGCAAGGATGTGTATATAGATGGTGCGATTCATGTTGGAACCAATCCCCGGGCATCCCATAACTATCTCAATCCCTATTCGAGTTCAATCCCCTAATAAAAAAACAAAACAAAGTACCAGCCTGTTTAGTGACTCCGGAAGAAAGGAAAAGTGTGATTGAGAGCAGTGTGAACGGTGGAACCACTACATTCAGCAACCCCCAAGGGGGCAATGGCTACACACATATAATGTGTTCTAATTGAAAGCTGTAGTATTCTTATTACCTAGTACTTTTACAGGCATATGAAAGATTCCTAGTGAACTTCACTACAATTCAGTTATGCACTAAGAAAATAGTATTGCCGATCTATAACATTTGTTTATTGCCTCTGCAGTACTGCTGGAGTACGTTAATGAGCCTCCATTCATAAAGACATTCACAGTAAGACCTAATTATTGAATTCCGGCTGTTGGACCATGTTGGTATTATTATCTAGGATGATTTTGCAACTCTTCCATTTTAAATTCTAATGAATCACATTCTAAACATAGCTGCTCTAAACTCATTTTATAATATTGTTAAAGAGCCTAATTACATTATGAAAATCCTTAACGAACAAAAGTAGTTCTAATTTTGTTAGCTGGGATCGTTTGTTCCGCCATTCAGTCCCCATTTTGTTTTCGTCATGCCGTCCTAATTAAGCCTTTCTAGAGTTTTTTTCCTTTCATCGTGATGGAATATTGATCACTACTTCCCAGTGTAGTGATCCTGTGCCAGCACTGCAATCTACTATATTATGCTTGAACTATTTAAGGAATGCCATATTTTCTGCTTAATGCAAAGAAATGCAATTAACCTTGACTTGACCTTTCTTACGCTGTCTTAAGTGCACCAGTGCTGTGCTAATTTTTGCAGCAGAGAGTGGATTCGGTTCCTAGTACACATCAATTTGCCAGACTTGTGTTCCAAACATATCCTTTGTAGACGTAATATAAGTGAGTGTGCCGAAAGGTGCCAGATTCCAAGCTTTCACTGTTACTAAGCCTGTGCAGCCAAGTCTGGTTATACCGCTCCAAGAGAAAATCTAAAATACCGTAATTGAATGCAGTGCACAAATACCTTGGCACATTTTGTAAACAGAATGATGTCCTTGGGTAGTATGGGAATTTGCAGACATCTATTAAAAACGTTCAATGCTCTTGTCTCAGACCTCCAAAGCTGTACCAATTCAATCAGTTGATGATTAACAGGACTTACCTTAAAGTAGTACTGAAATCTCAGCTTTTTTCATATTAATTGCAATTAAATAAACACTCTCCAGTAAACTATTAATCACAATTCTTAGTCCAGCACTTGCAACTTTATTGCTGTTGGCTCCTGTTCTATCAGTGCTGCTTCCTTGAACTTTTGGTCTTCAGGGGAGAGTCAATCTATTCGCATGGAGAAGTGGGGGGGGGGAGCAGGGGGGCTTTGCCACCCTAAGCTATGGGGCTATGTGTTTCTAATGATGTAAACAGATGCACCTCAAGTGCCTGCATGCAAGAGGTGGCTCCATAGGATGCTGCAAGAGAAAGGAGCCACCCTGAAACAGGAGACCTGGGACAGGGTTCATGGCTGCAGCTTAAACAAGAACAAGGATTAAGACCTCTTTTTCACTGGGGCGCTTTTCAGGCGCTTTAGCGTTAAAAATAGCACCTGTAAATTGCCTGAAAAACTCCATCCAATCCACCCCACACTGGGGAGGTGCGCTTGCAGTAGGGTTGCCACCTTTTCATCAAGCCAAACCCGAACACTTTAACGGCACGTGTGCCTCCCTCCTGGGGGTGGTGATGACAATTAGAAAGACTCCCCCATATGCGGGAAGTTCAATGGCGCCACCTGTGTGATCCCGTTGTCCCATACCAACTGCGCATGTGCACGTCACCTATGACGTCACTTCCGGTTCCTCATATACTCAGTTGTATTGACCATGTAAGTGATAGAATTACTTCAAACATTCCTACTGCATTCTGGCCCCCTACATAGAGGCTGACAAGATTAGCAGCAAGAAGGATAGCCTCCACGTTGTCATCCTAGTGCCCCATCTGGCTTCTGCTATACCTACTTGATAGTTCACCCTGTCTGTTTGGATACTTAACATATGCAGCAAAGACAAGGCTCAACTTTTTAATATGTATAAATTACTTTACTCTGTGACTTTTTGTGATTTTAACAGTTGCAAAAGCAGAATGATGTTTAAGTGCTAGTGTACTAGTCCAGTCTAGCCCCATCTGTGCCCTCCATTCACCAGAACTCAGCAAACAACTGATGCATGAGCACTAGCAAATTAATGCATTCATATTATGTTTATGTTGTGTTTGGACATGCTTACTGTGGGTCATAGGAAGTTTTTACAGCACTGAGATATGAATGACTCCACTGATGTTGCAGTACGTGAATGAATCAGAAACATTTTAGACATAACTGGGCCATAAAAAGCACCATTTATTTTATCTGAAATTCAATATTAATTTTCATTATAAATTACATTCAAACCACGTCACTGTTCTATTTTAATAGCACACACTACTTGTCTTAGCCTGAAGATGTCATTGTTGCAATTGCTGGCCATAGAACAAAATGCTACGAGTTAAAGAGAACAGAGTCATTAATAACAGCGTCCACTGCCTGGCATGGGTGGCAGACAGGCTTCCATGTCGGCTACAGGCTCAAAACTTTGTGATGCTTTTCCTTCCTACTGTACAGTACATTTAGGAGCAAACATCAGGCTTAGTAGTATAAGCCATATACAGGTAGCATTTATTTCTGAATCTTGTATTTTGTGTTGAAATCTCTCTAAAAGACCTAACAGCCATGGACACTATAGGAGGCTAATTTAGAAGAAAAAAACTGGAGCAAATAAAGTGGTGACAATAGACTAACGAGGTTTACTCTTCACTTTCTGGGCTGCATTGGAAAACTTGCCATAATAGTTAGTTCACTTCTTACCTCTGTTTCCTTCAATTTCTTAGTCTGATATGTTCTTAAATAGAATATATAGATTCCTGTCGATTGTGTTATCAAAAAGAAGTGAGCGGTCCTACCCCCATCCCGAATAGAATATAATATATAGAAGCACAAGAATAACCCCCTTCTGGGGCTTTAAATGGGGAGACCAACTTACCAAAAACTCAACCAACTCAACCAAGGGCTTACTGTGTTGGGTGCACGTTTGGATACCACACATTTGGACGGATGGCTTAAGATTTGTTGCCCTTCCTCTCTTACTTTGGTAGGACTGATACTGCATTCTTTCTTTTCCTTCCTGGATTACACCTGTTTAAGAATGCTATACCTGAATCCACTCCACTTGGACATTACATGTCTGCATACCAACATCTGGCTTCTTGCATTTAAATTTTCTTACACTCTGGGTCTAATCTGCGATCTGTGCACCCTATTGCAAGCCTGGTTAGATCCTTACCCTCAGTCATATGGGTGTTTCTTTAGCCAACCTCTTTATGCGGCTGTAGACCCTTTTTATTACTACACTGCTGATCTTGGTACATTTTGCTCTCCATATTTGGGAGTACAATATCAAATATTTGAATCCTGGCTATTGGTTGAAGATTCCTTCATATCCTGCATAATATGAGGATCGATTTTTAAGACCCTGACCACTTACCCCTGAAGAAGATCTCTGATCAAACATCTTTGAAACGCGTTGGGTTCTTTTCTGCCACCAGCTGGCAGATCTAGTGGTCTTCTTTTAAGTTTTCTTGGATATTCCTCCATGTATATGTGTTTTTGCATTCTAGATACTATTTATTTCATGTTTATATTCATTCCAGTTTTGTCCATGTCTTTGATGTGATGCATCACAGTCCTTGGGTGTTTTTTTTCTCTGTCTGTCTTTTTAAATGCATCAATAAGTATCATATTTTATACATGTTACTCTGTTTTTGGTGAGTTGGTCTCCCCATTTAAAGTCCCAGAAGGGGGTTATTCTTGTGCTTCTAGATATGTTCTTAAAGGTTTGATCAGGTTGTGATGCTCCTCATATATATATACAGTATAGTGTAAGGGGGAAAGTGTCAACTGATATTGGCAGCAGTAAACCATTCATGAAACAGGAATACATGTGTTCTGCACTTCAATTCATGGTGAGGGGCTCCAGGGATTGAAATCAATGTGGAGAAAACAGACTTTTTATTTTCTCAGAAAACAAAGGTGCAAGTCTTTATATATGTAAGCTGACTGATACTGATACTGTCTCTTTTACTCTCTGCTGCTGTGTGAAAAGGACGACTGCTGACAGAAAACTAAAAAGTGTTTATTTCAGGAGGACTTTGTACAGAAAATCTATAGCATTACACAAAACATTTGCTTGTCCAAGCTACTAGCTAAAGTTATGCCAGTGTCTCCTAATGGGTTCCACAGAACAAAGAACACTTTTTAGTGTTCTGTCAGCAGTCAGCCTTTTCAACCAGCACCAGAGAGAGCAAAATAAAGAGAGTATCAGTATAAGTCAGCTCACATACACTATATTACCACAGGTATTAGGACGCCCGCCTTTACATGCACATGGCATCCCAGTCTTAGTCCGTAGGGTTCAATACTGAGTTAGCCCACCAGTTGCAGCTATAACAGCTTCAATTCTTCTGGGAACGCTGTCCACAAGGCTTAGGAGTGTGTCTATGGGAATGTCTGACCATTCTTCCAGAAGCACATTTGTGAGGTCAGGCACTGATGTTAGACGAGAAGGCCTGGCTCGCAGTCTCTGCTCTAATTCATTCCAAAGGTGGTCTATCGGGTTGAGGTCAGGACTCGGTGCAGGTCAGTCAAGTTCTTCCACCCCAAACTCGCTCATGCATGTCTTTATGGACCTTGTTTGTGCACTGGTGCGCAGTCATGTTGGAACAGGAGGGGGCTAAACTGTTCTCACAAAGTTAGGAGCATGAAATTGTCTAAAATGTCTTAGTATGCTGACGCCTTAAGATTTCCCTTCACTGGAACTAAGGGGCTAAGCCCAACTCTTGAAAAACAACCCCACACCATAATCCACCCTCCACCAAAGAATTTGGACCAGGGCACAAAGCAAGGTCCATAAAAGACATGGA
This sequence comes from Glandirana rugosa, assembly GCA_018402905.1. NCBI lineage: Eukaryota > Metazoa > Chordata > Amphibia > Anura > Ranidae > Glandirana > Glandirana rugosa. The sequence continues at coordinate 71,814 of BLSH010436261.1, forward strand.
TGAGGGGTGAAGGAACATGATTGGCCTGCAGAGAGTCCTAACCTCAACCTGACAGAACACCTTTGGGATGAATTAGAGCAGAGACTGCGAGCCAGGCCTTCACTCCAACATCAGTGTCTGACCTTACAAATGCGCTTCTGAAAGAATAGTTAAATGGACACGCACCTAAACCTTGTGGACAGCCTTCCCAGAAGAGTTGAAGCTGTTATAGCTGCAAAGCTGTGAGTAAAGAACCAGTTAGACTTGTTAACCTTCTTTACCCAATTTCTATATGTTTACATGTTAACCTAGATATGATTCTTAAAAAAAAAGAAAAAATTCTATTTAACTTTAATATAAGTGAACATAATTGAAATTTTCCAGTATGTTGTGGAATGTATTTGAAGTAATCTTTATAGTAGCATTCCAAACAAGTATTAAAATAAAACCAAAAGAAAGAACGTTCAGGTGCATGTAATTAGCATCTGGCCGTTCCTGACTTCGGAGCATGCATGTTTTGCACAATACAACTCGTTGTACCAACTTCTCTGTACACGCGATACAACGGTCGTATGACCGCTTGTTGGTACTCCCGTTGTACGACCGTCGTACGTCGGTTGTTTTAATCGCACGTACGAACGATCGATTTCGCATACAACGGTCGTTCGTACGACCTGTTGTATACGATCGTCGTCCCGTGTGTACGAGGCTTTAGAGAGAGCATCTCTGTCTGAATATATTCGCTTGCCATCCACTCACCTACTACTTCCCACACCTGATCACCGGAGGCCTTCGGAGAGAGACCTATGGTGGCCCCCCTTCTACAGACAGAGGTCACCGCAGCATGTCGGGAACTGGTCAGAGGGATATTCGCTGATTGCTGATACAGCTAGCCGGAACCGAGGTACTGAGAACAGGATACCAAAAGTATGCAGTCTACACTGCCTACACAGCACTCTATACTGCACACACCCACCTTGCACCTCTGCGGGGTAACTGCATCAACATTCTTAAAGAGCGCCAATGATAGCCAGCAGAGGAACATCTCAAAGGACTGCCTCTCCTGTGGTAAGTATTGAACAAGTCCTCTTTATTCCCCTGACCCTCCTTCCTCCTCTACCATCCTCCTTTCCTTTTGGACAGTGCATACACGGTTGGTCTCTGACTCGCTGCCATAAATGTGCTCTGGCAGTATAGCACTCGGTCGATTAAACTTTAGGCTTCATGTACACATAGCCTACTTTGACCATCAGCCATGGGAAAACGCAAAACGTGGCAAAATCTTGATTCCTGGAGTAGAGACAGGGGTCTGCTTTACTTGAGAATCCCTCTCTAGTAAGCACTTCATTCACTTTCTCATTCCACATGTCCCCTTGCTCAAACCCTGGTGGTTGCTCCATGTAGAGATCTTCCTTAATGTCTCCATATAGGAAAGCAGTTTTAATGTCTAGGTGTTTTACTTGCATGCCCTCCCTGGCTGCAACACTAAGAAGCGCTCTGATGGCGGAGTGTTTTACAACAGGAGCTAATGTTTCATCGTAATCTTCACCGAATTTCTGGGAGCAACCTTTGGTAACTAATCTGGCTTTGTATTTGTGGATATTCCCTTCTGCGTCTGACTTTACTTTGAAAGTCCACTTACTTCCTATAATTTTGCAGTTAGCAGGGAGCTCTGTGAGTGTCCAGGTTTTATTTTCTTGAAGTGACTTTAATTCTTCTTCTGCTGCTTTTCTTCATTTATTGGCTTCAGTTTTTGGCAGTTTTTCTATGTCTTCTCAGGATATTGGTTCAAGTATACTGCGTGTTTTGACAGCTTGTATGGCGGTAGCCCCTTTGTAATCCAATTGGATCTTCTGACTTCAGGCAGTTCAGCAGGATCTGGTGAGGAACTTGATTTAGGCATTGTGAGTTCCACTTCTTGTTCTGATTCCTGCAAAAGTTTTCTTTGGTCAACCTTTTCTTCTGGTTTGCTTGGCATATTCACTTCGCAGCTTTCAGGGACTGGTGTTGCTGGTGATAGGCTTTAATCAAAATAAACACTATGGCTAATTGTAACTTTGTCAGTCTTTGGATGTAGGATTCTGTAACCCTTAGTTTGCTCGCTGTAGCCTACCAGAATGCCCTCTATGGCTCTGTTCTCCAGCTTGGATTGCTTTTCACTTGGAATAAAGGCATATGCTTTACATCCAAACACTCTGATGTGATCTATGTTAGGCTTTGATCCATGACACATTTCGAATGGAATACTTTTAATAGCTTTTGAGGGTAGTCTGTTCTGTAGGTAGGTTGCAGTCATAACCGCTTCTCCCCGTACATGTTAGGTACATTGGCACCTGACTAGATGCATCTGGCCATTTGTGTGATTTTTCCTTTCTCCTACACCGCTTTGTTCAGGAGTGTATGGTGTGGTTGTCAGGTGTACTATTGCTTTTCTCTTCAGGTATGAGGCCACTTCTTTGCTTATGTATTCGTCTCCATTGTCGCTGTGTATTATTCCTGTTTCTTGTTGGAATTTGTTGCTAGTGCATGGCAACAAACTGTTGAAGTGTATCTGATGTGTCAGGAAACCGCTGTTGCCCATGGAAACCGGGTCTGGAGGCCTGTGCGCGGGTGCACGGCAACAAACTGTTGAAGTGTATCTGATGTGTCAGGAAACCGCTGTTGCCCATGGAAACCGGTCTGGAGGCCGGTTCCCACGTTCCTTCCTGATCTGACTCCGGAAAGCCCAGTTCCAGCAGCACAGGAGGTCACAAGCTTCTTGGAGTCCAATAACAAGCTTCTGCAGGACACTCTGTCTAGGACTCAAGAACAGAACAAGGAGGCCTTTGACAAGGAGTTGGAACTTCAGCCGGGCAACCGCTTTTGGCTGTCAACCAGGAATCTTAAATTAGCCTGCCCCTCAAAAAGTTGGGAACTAGATTCATTGGGCCATTCCCAATCAAGAGAAAAAGTGGCATTTGAACTGGATCTTCCCCCTTCCCTACGTATCCACCCGGTCTTTCACACATCCTTGTTGAAACCGGCTGTCCCAGACCCTATTCCAGGACGGAATGCGGGTCCACCTGAACCAATTCTGGTAAATGGAGAGGAGTTCGAGGTGGAAGCCATCTTGGATTGTCGGAAGAGGGCCGGGGTTACTCAGTACCTGGTAAAATGGAAGGGTTATGGACCCGAAGAGAACTCATGGGAACCAGAACCAAACATTCATGCAGTGGAACTAATTCAAGCCTTCAGAAGAAACCGCCAGGAAGTTGGCATTCGGCAAGGCACCCGGAGGCTGCCCCTTGGGGGGGCAATGTCAGGAAACCGCTGTTACCCATGGAAACCGGGTCTGGAGGCCTGTGCGTTGGCGCATGTAGCGTGTGCGTGCACGCCTGTGTGCGTGTGCGCGCGACTTTGCGCGGGTGTGGCGCCATATGGCCCTATTTAAGCAGACAGCAGCCAGTGCTGTCCGTTGTACAGTGTATAGTGTACCTGTGAGCCTCAGCTCTGTTCCTGTTATTTGATCCTGTTCCCTGAAGACCCGGCTGGTCTTGACCTGCTTGATTCCTGCCTACCCACGACCATTCTCCTGTCTGATCCTTGGTACCCCTGCTTCCCGCCTGATTACGACCTCTGCTTGGACTTTGACCACTCTTCTGCCTGCTCCTTTGTATCGCACCGCCCGCCAGTTGCCGATCCAGCCTGAATCACCTTTCTTCCTGTCTGCACGAGCCGATCCAGAATCTCTTACACCATCATCAGAGACAATCCAGCCTTTGTGCCATTCTGCACTCTCGGTCTCCTGTCTGCTCTACCAGGGGCCCCAGAATCAGGTGCGCAAGAGTGGTTGTTCCCTGCATAAGACAGACTCTGCCACCAGGTGCGTGACATGATGTTTAATTCTTGTGTTTGAACAGATAAATAGTTGTGTACCTGGAATAATCATCAATGAAAGTCAGTAGATATGTGTTCCCGCGTGACGTGGGAGTTTTCATTGGACCGCATACGTCACTGTGTATGAGCTGTAGGAGGTAGGTCATTTTTCTTTGAGATGCCTGTAGAAATGGAGCACGTGTGGCTTTTGCTTCAATACAGCACTTGCATTTCATGAGCACTTTGCAAGGCTCTATTGACAAATCTTCTAAGCTTCTGTTTATAATGTCCTGTATAACTTCTGGACTTCTGTGCCCCAGCTGCCTGTGCCAAAAGTGAATACATCTGCTGTGTAGGTCATTATAGACTATATTGGCTTGCTTGTCTGTGGTGATGAGCTTGTATAGGTGATCATCCAGTTTTCCTTTTGCGAGGAATCGCTTATTATTGTTAATTGTGCATTTATCACCCTGAAACTTAACTGTGAGACCATTGTTTGCAAAACTTTTTACTGTTAGAAGGCTGTCTTCTAGTTCTGGAATGTACAGCACTTTCTTTACAGGGATACTGTGGTTACCTCCTTTTGGAGTAATGCAGTTCAGGAAGACCTGATCTTAACCTTCTGCAGTGATGCTTTTCCCATTTGCTTTGTCTTTTGCACTGTAATCAGTGTTTGTGAAGAAGGTCTCATCGCCGGTCATGTGGCTTGTCACACCTGAGTCTATGCTCCAGCCACGTGGCTTGCCGCTCTGTGTCACTTTAAAGGTGCCAATCCATGGTGTGTCTGCAGTTTCCTTTGTGGCTGCTTTGACTCTTTCTTTAGTGAATAGCTTTAGCTTTCGTTGCTTGGCTTTCCAGATAGAACAGTCCTTTTTTCAGTGACCGGTCCTTTTACAGTGAAACCAGGCTCTGCTTTCTTTGTTGTGCTTTGTGCTTTTGTACATCTTAAGAGCTTTGTCATCATGGTGCACATTTTCTTTCCTCCTGTCATATTCATGGATTAATCATCCTTTGACATATTCTAACGATAGTTCCTGCTCGGGTCTGGTTTCTAAAGCATTAATAAGAGCAATATATGTGAATATCCCGTTTTTGTGAGTCACGGTAACACATATGATAATGTGCATGTTGCTGCAGTGCAACAGTATGAACCCAGCCTTATTGCTCATTCACCCCAGAATGCATGCATTGACATGCACACTAGAACGCATTGCGTTTTTTGACGACACCATTCACATAGCTTTAAATGACAAACTGTAAGCCAGTGCTACCAATACATGGTGTGCAATACTACAAAAATAATGGATTTTCTTCTGCTCTTGCATTTTTGTCTGCACTGGAAGTTTTAGTAAAGAAGTCATAAATACCAAACTGGCATGTTTATGCAGGCTTAATAGCTTCTACTATGCGCTGCATGATTTGAATCTTTATTGTGGGGACCTAATATCCAGAGAGGTCACATATGGCTGTCTGCCCTAGAGCCCGAAAAAAAATCACACTGCAGACTAGGCAGGTCTTGATACTGTGATACAAGGGTACAATGTACTTTGGAGACAGTCGAAACTGAAGCAAGAGAAATGATGAATGACTCAAGTGGATTATGCTAATGATTATGTTTATCTTAAATACAAAACTAGCTTTGTGATAATGATTAAATCAGTTTTGAAGATGGTGACTCCAACTCAAATTAAAATGTGTCCTGTTATTCAAAGAGGGGTTGGATATCAACTCAAGGAGAAAATATGATAAGGCTACTAAAGCTAGAGACACATGCATAATTATTTTATATTTTAATCTGTCTAATGAGTCATAACTAACAATTTTAATTTCCAAACAAAATTCTTAGCCTAACCTTTTAGCTGGCCACACACTTTGCTGATAGGTTGTAGATTTTTTTCATGGTCCCTTGCGATACATGGTTGTTTTTGTAACGTGTGTCCTGCACGTAATGTGTGTCAATGCATTAGAATCAACGGGAAAGGTGAAATTATGGTGAATTTAATTCTTTTAGGGGCTTTAAAAAGTGAATGTTTCCATCGGAGTGCTGTGTGTGTTTTTTTTATCAGGGTCATTTGGGTAGTTTCTGTTGTCATTATGATTTAAAAAGAATAAACATAGTTGATTGATAATAAATGGCTTCAGCCAAATACTAACCATGAGTGAAAGAAATGTTTTTGTGTTCTCATTCATATTCTCTGAAAAATGGCCAAGAAATCATAAATTCTGCCAGGGTATGTAAACTTATGAGCACAACTGTGTATATATATATATATACCGTATTTTTCGCACCATAAGACGCACTTTTTTTCCCCCAAAAAGTGGGGGAAAGTCTCCCTGCGTCTTATGGTGCGAATGCTGCAAAAACCTCCCCCCCCCCCTCGTCGCTGCCGGGAGCTCGCATTGCACTGCGGGCTCCCGGACACAATAGAGAGCTGCTCTGATCTCACACAGTGAGAAGACAGAGCAGCCGCAGTACTTCATTTGGCCACTGGGGCTTCATTCGGCCCCAGTGGCCAAATGAAGTACTGCGGTGGCTGGAGCTGCTTCTTTCTGAATGGGATCTGGCTGCAGAGTGGAGCTCCACTATGCGCAGGGTGATGACATCATCACAGCGCAGTGGTGGCGGGAGATATGAATCTCCCTCTCAGCTCTGTCAGGCTGCATTTCATGGACACAGGTATGTGCTGTATTTCATGGATCTGGTATATGGCTGTATTTCATGGATCTGTATTGTGCTGTATTTCATGGATCTGGTATATGGCTGTATTTAATGGATCTGGTATATGGCTGTATTTCATGGATCTGTATTATGCTGTATTTCATGGGACTGATATATGGCTGCACTGGTAAATATTTTAGTACACCATTTGGTTCAGAATATTTTTTTTCTTGTTTTCTTCCTCTAAAAGCTAGGTGTGTCTTATGGTCAGGTGCGTCTTATGGTGCGAAAAATACGGTATATATATATATATATATATATATATATATATATATACAGTATCTGTACAGTACACCCTCACATTTCTGTAAATATTTTATTACATCTTTTCATGTGACAACACTGAAGAAATGACACTTTGCTACAATGTAAAGTAGTGAGTGTACAGCTTGTATAACAGTGTAAATTTGCTGTCCCCTCAAAATAACTCAACACACAGCCATTAATGTCTAAACCACTGGCAACAAAAGTGAGTACACCCCTAAGTGAAAATGTCCAAATTGGGCCCAATTAGCCATTCTCCCTCATGTGACTCGTTAGTGTTACAAGGTCTCAGGTGTGAATGGGGAGCAGGTGTGTTGAATTTGGTGTTATCGCTCTCACACACTCATACTGGTCACTGGATGTTCAACATGGCACCTCATGACAAAGAACTCTCTTAGGATCTGAAAAAAATAATTGTTGCTCTACATAAAGATGGCCTAGGCTATAAGAAGATTGCCAAGACCCTGAAACTGAGCTGCAGCATGGTGGCCAAGACCATAGAGCGGTTTAACAGGACAGGTTCCACTCAGAACAGGCCTCACCATGGTCGACCAAAGAAGTTGAGTGCACGTGCTCAGCATCATATCCAAAGGTTGTCATTGGGAAATAGATGTATGAGTGCTGCCAGCATTGCTGCAGAGGTTGAAGGGGTGAGGGGTCAGCCTGTCAGTGCTCAGACCATACGCCGCACACTGCATCAAATTGGTCTGCATGGCTGTTGTCCCAGACGAAGCCTCTTCTGAAGATGATTTACAAGAAAGCCCGCAAACAGTTTGATGAAGACAAGCAGACTAAGGGCATGGATTACTGGAACCATGTCCTGTAGTTTGATAAGACCAAAATAAACGTATTTGCTTCAGAGGGTTTCAATCGTGTGTGGTGGCAACCAGGCAAGGAGTACAAAGACAAGTGTGTCTTGCCTACAGTCAAGCATGAGTGTCATGGTGTGGGGCTGCATGAGTGCTGTCGGCACTGGGGAGCTACAGTTCATTGAGGGAACCATGAATGCCAACATGTACTGTGACATACTGAAGCAGAGCATGATCCCCTCTTTGGAGACTGGATCGCAGGGCAATATTTCAACATGATAACGACCCCAAACACACCTCCAAGACAACCACTGCCTTGCTAAAGAAGCTGAGGGTAAAAGTGATGGACTGGCGAAGCATGTCTCCAGACCTAAACCCTATTGAGCATCTGTGGGGCATACTCAAACAGAAGTTGGAAGAGTGCAAGGTCTCTAACATCCACCAGCTCTGTGATGTCATCATGGAGGAGTGGAAGAGGACTCCAGTGGCAACCTGTTAAGCTCTTGTGAACTCCATTTCCACGAGGGTTAAGACAGTGCTGGAAAATAATGGTGGCCACACAAAATATTGAAACTTTGGGTCCAATTTGGGCATTTTAGCTTAGGGATGTACTCACTTATGTTGCCAGCGGTTTAGACATTAATGGCTGTGTGTTGAGTTATTTTGAGGGGACAGCAAATTTACACTGTTATACAAGCTGTACACTCACTACTTTACATTGTAGCAAAGTGTAATTTCTTCAGTGTTGTCACATGAAAAGATAGAATAAAATATTTACAAAAATGTGAGGGGTGTACTCACTTTTGTGAGATACTGTACATATTTATATATATATATATATACATACAACTCACTTTATCTGCACAGACACCTGTACCGACATCAGGCCGATGGGATCTCCTCCAGCCCCTCCCCCTTCACAAGCAGCTGAGATCTAGACATGAACATCTATACAGAGGGGCCCAGAAAGTTGAAAATAAGCCTCACAGAGTGGGAGCGGGGGGGGGGGGGGGGGGGGGGG
>BLSH010436261.1:105535-116660 GCA_018402905.1 Glandirana rugosa
CAGGCCACCACCACCCCACGTCCCGTTACCGTAGAAGTTTATCCCTACCCCTTCAGACCCGTCGGCCCTTCTCGGGTCCTCCCTCACTCTCTCTCTTCTGTTTCGGAGTGGTGGTAGGACTCGTCGTAGGGGGCACGGAGAGTCTCGGACGTGAGGAAGAGGTTCGAGGGGAGGATCGGGCGACACTCAGGGTCCCCAGAGAGCCTCCCCAAAAATCAGAGTCCCTAGAGAGCCTCCCCATACATCAGGGTCCCCAGAGAGCCTCCCCACAAATCCAAGAAAGAGGATGAGAGAGGGTGAAAGAGAGACCCCCTAGCCCTGCTTGCAGTCCCTACTGTCCCAGCCTCTGTCTGTGTGGGTAGGTGTGTGTGATCCACCTATCTCCTACCCGTCCTTGGTCAGCCTTTTTTCTTCCTGTTCCATGACAGTCACAGCGGGCTAGGAGGGGAGCTTGGAGAAGGAGTGCAGGCTCTGAGAGGCACGGGGGATGCTGCTCAGGATGGTGGTGAGGCTTTGTCTTCTCTCTCTCACTCCCTCCTGGGCTCTTCCCGGCTGCCCAGACTTCCCCATCCCTATTTGAAGATGCCATTGCCCTGCACCCCACCACCACCGGACCAGCAGCGTCTGCTCCAGTCCAGGACCATGACAAGGGGGCTGGCCTCAACTCTTTAGGCCCCACAAGAACTAGCGCGGAAGAGGAGGAAGTGGAACCCTCCTCCGCTTTGAATGCTGGGCAGGGAGGGAGTCGCGGCCATGATGTCACTGGTTGCTAAACACTAGGTGGCTCTAGCAACTAGTGACCAGGAGTAGAGTTCTGCCCCACCTCCTGCATTCTGGACTGGGACATACCTGCTAATTGCAGAACTGCATCCACTAGTCCTAATAGCCACCCCCTAGCAATGCCCCTGGGGGCAATCAGCCCCTATGTCCACCCCTGCCCCTATGCTTCAGCATATATCCTCTTTTTTTAACTATGGTGGTGAAATCACCTCCTACAGTGCTGGAGTTGCTGATTTACGTATCGTGGAAGCAGTGCTGCAGCTGAATGGTGTACCTGCAATGCAAATAGTGGTTAACAATAAAACACAGTAAACTATAAAAGAATTACATTAGCTGCAAAGCAAAATTGATAAAACAGTAACAATATAACATTACAGTTAAGCATAAAAAACAGAGCAGGACAATAGAGAGAGAAGAACAAGACAATGACAACTATAACAATAGAGAAAAAACAAGAAAATGACAACTATAACAATAGAGAGACAATAGAGCAAGAGAAGAACAATAAAACCACAACTATTTTTAGCTTTTTTATTTTATTTTTTTATTTATTTATTTTTTTTCCATTTTTTTTCCACTTTCATTATAACAGTAAACTTTCCAGCTTAGGGTCTCTTAAAATGTAATGCTGGCCATCTCACCTTTTGAGACTCTATGTTAGTATGCCTAAAACTGTGCAGTGCTGTACCCTACGCTAATACTCCACTGGTGTGTGGTAGCAAGTGAAATATTCACCAATGCAGAGACCAGGCTGGCCAGGACAGGAGGGACAACAAGAGTGGGTGTCACACCTATGTCTGCATTTCCTACAGACACAACATCTTTTTTGGGGTGTTCTTTGGCCTGAGGTACCACGGAGGAGTTCTGAGAAGTGCCTTTCATGCAGCTGGCTCACTGCATTTGGATTGGGAAGTTGGACCACAGGACCGTCTGGAAACAGAAGGGCTGTGATGATCTCTTCCTGGAATTTAAGGAAGGATCCAGTATGTCCTGATGCTTTGTATAGCACATAAGTGTTCAGCAGAGCCAATTGAAAAAGGTATACAGACACTTTTTTGTGCCAGCGTCTGGCCTTATGGGCAATTAAGTACGGTGCCAACAACTGGTCGTTGAGGTCCACCCCTCCCACATTAAGGTTGTATTCGTGGACACAGAGGGGTTTCTCCACAATACCAGTCACCGTTGGAATTTGGACTGCCGTGTCTGCATGAATGGAGGACAGAACAAAAACATTCAGTTTTTCCCTCCACTTCACTGCAAGCAAATTATTACTTCTTAAGCAGGCGCTCTCCCCGTCTAATCAGAACTCTACAAGCCATTGGGGGAAGCTCCGGCGATTAGATCACATGGTGCCACATGCGCCAATTCCAGAATCAAACAAGTGACTAAAAAGTAGAACACTTGAGTAATAATTGTCCAGGTACAAGTGATATCCCTTTCCGAATGAGGGTGACACCAAGTCCCAAACAATCTTGCCAGCGCTCCCTATGTAGTCTGGGCAATTGGGGGGCTCCATATGACTATCTTTACCCTCGTAAACCATAGAACTATATGTATAGCCTGTGGCCCTGTCACAGAGCTTATACATCTTGACCCCACATCTGGCACACTTGCTGGGGAGAAACTGAAAGCAAGACGGCCAGAAAATGTAATCAGGGACTCATCTACACAGACAACTTGATCGGGAATAAACAAGGCTGCGAATTGTTGGTTGAAGTATTTTACAAGGGAGTTGTGGAGCTGATCGTATTCAGGATCGCCCCTAGTACAACAGAGTTCATTGTCGTTGAAGTGCATAAACCGCAGGATCTGCTCGTATCTAGCCCTGGTCATGGAAGCAGAGAACACAGGCATATGGTGAATTGGGTCAGTGGACCAATATGACCGCAACTCAGATTTTTTACATATGCACATGAGGAAGGAAAGGCCCAGAAAGGCCTTAAATTAAGAAACCGTAATACGTTTTTATTCTCTGGCAAGGGTCAAATGGGGAAGAGTGGCAATGAATTGACCAGCATACAAATTGCTTTGGTCCACAATAGATCTAGAGATCTTCTGTGAAAAACAGTGAATAAAAATCAAGGGACGTAAAATCAACTGTTTCCACCTGAATTCCAGGTTGGCCAGTGATCGGGGAAGTATGGGCGCTGCAGAAGTGGTGGGTTGCCAATCAGGGTTAGCATATGCAGCAGAAAGGGCACTATGGGCTCTGCGGGCCTGTGTTAGTCTTTTTGGTGGCCACGGGACACCACTTGTGCTAGCCACACCAGCTGGAACTGCACTTATGGGACTCGCCACGTCAACAAGTGTTACTGCAGTTCTCGTTTTTCTATGACCAGGGTGTACTAGGCCACTGGTGCTTGCCAGTTCACCAGAAGGATGAGCGGCACTAGTACTGGCTCTCTGCTCCATACGAGAGCCCTGCGGTTCTTGCACCTCAACAACAGCAGAACGGGATCGGGCACACCTGACCTTAGCAGAGACCGCTACTCTGTCATCAGAGCTATCTGACAGGGTGCTGATGTTGTCTATAGGTTTGTATGCTGAGCCTAAATCTGACAGTGGCGCTTCCCCATCGCTCTCATCTGTCATGCTCAACAACATGTAGGCCTCTTCACTGGTGTACCTCGGATTAGACATTTTGGCCTCTAAATTTATAGGTACACTACCCTGACACTAAAACCTAACTGATGTCACCTGTGACACTAATACAGTGATCAGAAAAAAATATCTGTACACTATACTAGTGACACTGTGACAGGGGGTGAAAGGGTTAACTGGAGGGGGGGCAATCGGGGGGGGGGGTGATCGGGGGGTAAAACCTTTATTAGGTAACATATGGGGGTACCCTGATGCTATAAAAGACTAGCGGTGACACTAACTGACTAAATAGCTAACTGGCATCAACCGTGACACTAATACGGTGATCAGAAAACAGATCTGTACACTGTACTAGTGACACTGTTGACAGAGGGTGAAAGGGTTAACTGGGGGGCAATCAAGGGTTTAAACCTTTATTAGGGGGTAAATGGGAGATACCCTAAACCTACCTGTGCCTACCACTAACTACTACTAACTGCCCTAACACTATTTAGTGTCACAAGTGACACCAATACAGTGATCAGTGAAAAATCTGAAAACTGTATTTGGTGACACATTGACAGGGAGTGAAAGGGTTAACTGGGGGTGGGCGATCAGGGGCGATCGGGAGGTGAATTGTGTTCCTATGTGTCCTGCTGTTAGCTTAGTGCTTGTTGTACTTACTATGGACGTCTTCTCCTCTCGAGCTCGAACCGAAAAGGGCTCTGCGAGGGGCGATGACATCACTTCCTCTGCCTCCTCTGCCACTGTTTACATTTCACAGGCAGAGGAAGAATTCAAGAAATCATTGGCCTGGACCTGTAGATTGATTGGTTCTGTAATGAATCGGATCGCCTCGGGCACTGCGGGGGCGTGCGCATGCGCCCCCTACCCACAGGCACGAGCGCCGTACAGCTACATGTGCACTACCGAAATATTTGTTTAGTTTCGTTTTCGTTTCATTCATTTTTTTTCTTTTTTGTTTATCTGATCATTCATTATGATCGGCATTCGTTACTTCAGATCATTTGTAACTTCGGATGCAGTTGTTTTAGTTCCATTCCATTTGTTTAGATGCCGCATTCATTACTTCGGATAATTCCTAACTTTGGATGCATTCGTATTCGTTCACTAACAGTTAATTTAGCCAAATTTGAAAGGTAATTCCAATAAAAATGTAAATTGAATCTATCCCAAATTAGCTGCTATGGCACAGAGGCCTGGATAGAATAATTACAGACCCCTGATACTTATAATTTAATAGTTATAATAATAAATAATAAATTATAATAAAAATAATAAAAACTATAATAATAGTTAATAATTTAATTATAATAGAAAAAACTAAATTATCCAAAGGTAAACGATTTCGTTAAACTCGTAGGTTGAATGTTTTTTCCTTCTTTCGGGTTTTCCTTCTTTCGGATTCTCGTTCTTTCTGACAATTTGTTTTCGTATCCATTCATCAGAAGAGTCTTTCATTCATTCGGATGCTTCCGAATGAACGAATGTGACGAATTTCATCTGAAAACGAATTTGTAACAAAACGAATTGCACATGTCTACTGAGGAGATATGATAAGGGGGACATGTCACTGAATAAATATTTAAATGGTCCATGTAATAGATTTAGTAGAACATTCTTCACTTTAAGGTTACTGCAGAAGACACGAGGTCACTCTTTCAGACTAGAAGAAAATACATTTTGCTGATACATATGAAAATTGGTTCTTTACCGTATTAGCTGTTAAAATAGGGAACAGTCTTCCAGTGGATTTGGTTCTAGCAGACTACAGTATGTAAAGTGTTTCAAAAGTGGGTTGGATGAGTTTATAAATTCCCCAAATATTAATGACTACTTACTGTACATGTATACGAAATGACATTGCAGAGGCAGTTACCTTTCAAACCGGGGTGCCGCTAATTTAGTGTATACTAGGTTGTTAAAGTGTATCCAAGCAAATCTTTTTGTTAACAGGGAAGGAATAGAACCACGGTCATGTTAGTATTGCTGCGTGAGTCCACAGATGGGAAGATTCAACCTTTCTTAACTGAAAATGAAAGAAATCCAAAATGTGAGTATGAGATGCGGTATAGAGGTGAAATTCTCCAATAGAGACACTGCCCCAGGGACAATGGTGTAAGAGGAGATTTCACTTGTTTTTAAGAAAATGATTGTCAAGTTCTATTGTGTCTGTGAAACAGAAAGTGAAGGTAATTCTCCCTATATGGACACAACTGGCACAAAGAAAATCTACTTTAAAGGGGTTGTAAACCCTCACTGTTTTTCACCTTAATGCATTCTATGCATTAAGGTAAAAAACCTTTTGTACTACAGCAGCCCCCCAGAGCCCCCGTTTTACTTACCTGACCCCGATCATTCCCACTCCGGGGACGAGCCTAGCAACTCCAGCCATTGGCTCACATCCTTATTGGCTAGATTTGTAGCAGCGGGTGCATTGGCTCCTGCTGCTGTCAATCAAGTCCAGTGATGTGGGAGCCGGGGGGCCGAGTCCTGCTATTTGTGTCGATGGACGCAACAACAGGACTCGGGAGCGTGCCAGTACGGCTGCCCCCAGGGAAAGCGCTTCCCTGAGGGGACAGTCAGAGAACAGGAGGAGCCAGGAGAGACGCTGAAGGACCCCAGAAGAGGAGGATTGGGACCACTCTGTGCAAAACCACTGCATAGAGGAGGTAAGTATGACATGTTTATTTAAAAAAAAAAATCTAACCTTTACAATCACTTTAAGTCTGCTACACACAGGCGGATCTACAGTGTTCAGTGAGAAATGCCCCATGGTTGTTTGGATGGAGATACTGCTTGGGCCTGACTTTTATTTCGGGTTCAACTGTCATATACTGTAGATACAGGGCATTCATTGTGGCACCATTCAATATTTCATGAAGATAGCATTTTAGAAGATTGCCTCTTCTCTTTTTCATTGGAGAAAAGTTTGCTGAAGAAACACACAGATTTTCCACTTGTGTGTGTCCATCTCCATCGTGTTCATGGTCCAAATGGTTAATATTTAAAACTGTGAATGTCCATTCTTACTGATGATCAAGCTTTGACAGCCAAGGAATAGGCATTTATTGTACACTATTGACTATGTTTTATTGTCCTGAAATCATTGTGAAAGACATTTTAATTGTATGCTGGAACCGGCATGGCTGTATTTTGTAAGCTCAAGCAAGGTCAAGAAATTTTGCTTGGACAAATTTTGCAGATTTTTTTGTTTTCATTTATCAATTACTAAAGTCAAAGCTATTAAGATTCATTTCCCACTATGTTTCCAGTAGGTGCTGCTAAATTAAAAAATAACTTTGACATGCTGGCAGATTTGCCTATGTTCCAGCCTCTTAAGTTAGAATTTTTTTTTAATAGCTTATCTTTTTAGTGTTTATGAAAAATGTACATTGAACTAGTAAAGGGTCTTTTGCACCACTTATAAGTTTGACATGTGTCTTCTTTCAAAAGTGGTATTGTTTGGCATTGGAGAAGACTTGGATATTGAAAGCTGCTGCAGATATTTGCAACTCTGGGTGCCTGTACTTTATATCTATAAGCAGCTTTTGGTACACCTTTGCAGCCAAATTCAGATAATACATACTTTATATTTGCTGCATGTTCATATACTTGTAGAACAACTGTAACAACAAATGTAAAAATTGCTGCTCACTTTTTTACTTGCTCTTTTCTGAAAGCTCAAAAGTGAGGTTTTATTCTTCTATGATTGTTAAGGAGAGGGTTTGGGAGTTAAGGCCTGTCTGTACACACGATGCGAAAATCAGACGGGAATTTTCGTTCGTCAGCCTGTCAACCGAAATTCTTACTGTTAGTATGTTCCTTTCGACAGTCGATTAGCTTTTTTCGTCAGACAAAAGCTGGATGTGCAGACTAGTACATTTTTGTCTATCGACAAGGCCACATCCGATTTTCGGATGGTGTGTACAGAAATCCGACACACAAAAAAATGTTCGGAACCCAGGAAGGACCCGGAGGTGTTCGGTCGTGTAAACTGGCAATCGTAATTCACAATTAACATTCGTGAAGCGGCAATTGAAATGACGAAATGCAGCGCACATTATCATTACCTTTTGATCAGGGTCATTTAGGTAGTTTCTGTTGTCATTATGATTTAAAAAGAGTAAACACAGTTGATTGATAATAAATGGCTTCAGCCAAACACTAACCATGAGGGAAAGAAATGTTTTTGTGTTATCATTCATATTCTCTGAAAAATGGCCAAGAGATCATAAATTCTGCCAGGGTATGTAAACTTATGAGCATGACTGTATCTGTCCCCCAATTTTGTGAACAATGCAAACTGCCTATAGAGCCTTGTGCATAATAATGCTCTAAAGAAACAACTAGAAAGGTAATCTTTTTTTTTTTTTAATTATCTTCAGGCATGCTGTGTAACTGAGAACATTTAATCAACATATAGTGTGGGTTTCTCAAATTTGGCTGAAAAGGTAGAAATGTACCTTGATGAGACAGGGCCTCTTTAAACACGTTCCATTTGACTGATCAGCACCATTAGTAACAATAATTGTTATTTTCGTGGATGGCTTAGTAGTGTGAAGCTGATCAATTTTGATTTTTAACCTTTCATTTTTTTGTTAAATGGTTTCTTTACTAGCTGGCCGATGCAGGACCATATGAAATATGGCAGTGATTTCTATCATCACCCCTAATATAGCTACATTTCTCTGAATGCTTTTTCGTCTCACATCTTTCCCTTGTGAGCAATACACGCCATTAAAAAGCATGGTAAGGATTTGGTACAGTTTCTGCTGCCTGTCCTTAATTGGTAGCTTTATCCCCATCACAACCACTGGTTAGAAAATCCCTTCATCTAGTCAAATGGAGATACCTCAAGCATATTCAATAAAGATGCAGATACAGATCTGCAGAGAGGTGCAAATGATGGAGATCCATAGCTTCCAGGCTTCAGTTTTCTGGAGTCAGATCAGATAGGAAGCGATGTTTGGAAGCTATCATTTTGCACACGATTGCTGCACTGCCTTGAAATAACACCCGCTAAACCCCCGCTGGCTCTATTCTTCAGTAGAACAGGAACACTCCCCCATTCAGCTTCCAGGGGCTTCCAGGAAATCCAGGGGCAGAAGTATATTTTCATCATAGAGTTCAGTATAGAATCAGCAATGTGAGTGATACTCATTGGGACATTACACCCATCCAAGTAGCGGATAGGAAAGTGATACAATATCTGCCTGTGTAAAATGTTCTAGTACGAGAGATGGGGCACAACTGTTGGGGCAGGGTAGAAGTGGTTTGCCCAGTCATTCACTGCTAAATACAGGAAAAAAGAAATGTACAATGTGCAGCTGAGCCAAGAAAAGGGCCACTGAAATTCCTAAGTACATGATAGTACAAAACTGTAGTAGTAATGTAGTGTAATAGTGTATTTTCATAAAATATGCAAAGTTGTGGCTTCTTCTGAAAACAAATGATAATGCATTATTTGTTTTAGTAACATTTGAATATATGAAATGGGTTGTGCATTGCTAATTATACAGTGTGATATCAAAGAACAGTCAACACAGTGGCTTAGTGGTTAGCACTTCTACCTTGCAGCACTAGGGTCATTGGTTTGAATGCCAAGCAAGTCATTATCTGCATGGAGTTTGTATGTTTCCCCTGTGCTTGTGTGGGTTTCCTCTCAAACTACAAAGAATTGGTGGTGGACAGTGGCAGGGTGCCACCCCTTCCTAATCCATGCGCTAAACGCATTGATTTCAACGGGGTTGTTTTTTTAAGCACATGATTAGAGTCTGAGGCCCTAATTGGCTTCAAAAAGCAACCCATTTGTGGGACATTAGTGAATTAATGTTTGCTAATGTCTTCCTGCTTCTCGTCCTGGCCAATCAGGAAGTCTCAGCACTCCTGGCCAATCGGGTCTCAGGACCAGCTTCCTGTTTGGCCGGAAGAAGCAACGGGCCTGGCAGCAGCAGCCTTTTCCAGGAGCCCTACCATGGATTCAGCAGTGCACCACCACCACCACCACCTCGTCATTGTCCTCCTCCCCGCAGCTCTACTGCAGCATAAGGTAAGGCCATCAATCGCTGCCTTCCCAATCATCCGATCGAGCGCCGGGGGTAGTGTGAGTGGATTGCCGCCTTCGCGATCAATCGAGCACTGGGGGGGTAGTGCGAGATCCAGATTGATCGAGCGAGTGCCAATGGGGGGGGGGGGTAGTGCGAGTGAGGGAGCCAGGTTTGTTTGCTGCCCCCCCTAAATATTGAGCACCAGCCATCATTGATGGTAGCTAACTTGGCCCTATGTGTGTGATATAGGAAACTTAGAATGTATGCTTCTTGAAGGCAGGGACTGATTGGAATGTACAGTATATAAAGCACTGCATAAACTGTTGGTACTGAATAAATAATGTGATGATCATAGGCGTGCGCAGGGAGGGCCAGGTGTGCCTGGGCACACCCTAATCACCCTGTGCAGCACAGATTTCCCTGCTGATATTTCACCAAAGCCCCCCAATGGGGCTCCTAAAAAATTGTAAAAAATAATAAATAAGTAAAATATCTAAAACTAAAAACTACTGACACCATCCACTGCACTACAGACACCAATCTCTGCCCTGCTGAAGTCCACTGCTCTACTGACACCGTCTATGTTTTTATAAATTTGGGGTGCACACCCTAATGCAATAGGCTGCGCACACCTATTGTGATGATGGTGCATATTTTAGAATTGCTAAGGCCTCATGCACACTGGACGCTTGGGCTGTCTCTCCTAGATGCCCTTTCTCCTGACAGCAGCATTTTGGAAGAAAAGACACTTGTAAACGCGTTTAGATGTGTTTAGGCACTTCACGTGCTTGGGCATTAATTCATTTCATTGGCCAGAAACTCCTCTAAATGCTTACGTGTGCATGGACACATAGGCTAACATGCAGGGGTGTTTAGAGGCAGACATAAAACGCCGGATGCCCCTGAGAGCAGTGTTAAAAATGTCCAGTGTGCATGAGGCCAAAGGTTTTCCTTGTAAAATTTTCAGTAGTTTACAAATCAAATCAACTTTGCAGCTCTTTACTAGAGAAATGTAGAAGAGAAAAAATGTAGTGTAAAAAAGTAAAGTAAAGCTTCTTCTAATAATCAAATTATAATGCATTATTTGATTTAGTAATGTGTAAATGTTAGAAATGAGTTGCACATTGCCAGTTACAAAGTGTGCCATCGATAATATATTATATTTCAGAATGACTATGGGGTTGATTTACTAAAATTGAAGAGTGCAAAATCTGGTGCAGCTGTGCATGGCAGCCAATCAGCTTCTAATTACATAGTTACATAGTTAGTCAGGTTGAAAAAAGACACAAGTCCATCCAGTTCAACCAAAAAAAAAAAAAAAAAAAAAAAAAAATATATACATATATACATACATATATATATATATACACATATACACATACAACCAAATAATCCCATATACAATACTTCACCCACAGTTGATCCAGAGGAAGGCAAAAAAACCCCAGCAAAGCATGGATCCAATTCGCTATAACGGGGGAAAAAATTCCTTCCTGATTCCCCGAGAGGCAATCGGATTCACCCTGGATCAACTTTACCTAAAGATGTTAGTACCCAGTTATATTATTTACATTAAGGAAAGAATCCAGGCCTTTTTTAAAGCAATCAACCGTGCTGGCCAAAACCACCTCTGGGGGGAGTCTATTCCACATTTTCACAGCTCTTACTGTGAAGAAACCTTTCCGTATTTGTAG
>BLSH010436261.1:122661-142327 GCA_018402905.1 Glandirana rugosa
CGCATACGGCCTACTAATACTTCTCTTCTATTATTTAAAAGTATTCAAATAATAGTTTGTTTCCTTTTCTTTTTTTAAACTTTAACCAGTTTATCCGTTGTACCTCCATCCAACCTTTGGGATGAACATGCACCTGTATGCCACTTGGAATTTTCTCCTTAGGCAAAGTTTTCCTTTTAAAAATGACCAATGGTGGCAGCTTGTTTCCATCTGCAGCGACAGCAAGGACCACGGTATAATGATTTTTTTCATGCCCTGAAGTTTTAATTGTTACTGTCTTGGCACCTCTTGCTTCCACAGTTTTGTTTGAAGGAACATCGAAGGTGAGTGGTACTTCATCCATGTTGCCTATTTGACCAATTTCAAATTTTTTTCTTTTCCTTTGTTTGATAATAAACTTATGAAAATTTATTATCTTCTCTTCATAATCATCCGGCATACGCTGGGCAATCCTGGTTCTTGTTCGCATCCGAAGCTCATGCCTCTTCATGAATCTTTGGCACCATGATGCTGTTCCTTTGAAATCACGTATTTGCAACTCTTTGCTGATTTTCACTGCTTGAATAATGATCATTTTTGTTGATAAAGCAATACCAGCTTTTCTATGATTTACTACAAATTCCTTCACCTGTTCTTCTAATTGTGGCCATTTAACAATACCGCTGCGAAAATTGCATTTTGTTTTTGATAATGTCTTGAGTTTTTCTTCCATTTTTCGCCACTCTCGTATTGTGCATTCTGTTGGTGGCTCTCCAAAATGCCTTGCTGCAGCCCTATTTCCGTGTTGTTTGGCATATTCCACAACCTTCAACTTGAAAGCGGCTGTATATGCTCCACGCTTTTGTTTTAAATCCATTAGGGATACCAGTAGTAGGGAAATACCGTAAGTACGGTTATGAATGCAGTTTTATTCAGCGTCAGAGTGTCAGGATGAGTCACACTGCAGTGGTATACTTTTTACCTAAGTTTAAATTTAAAAAAAGAGTAAGGTACCGTAGTATCAGGGGTGTGTAAATTTACATTCTGCACAACGCCAATCATAAGTAGTGAGGCATTTCCCAAACGTCAGTATTTCTTTGCCCCCCCCCCCCAGCAGATTTATTTTGCCATTCTGGTCCCCTTTAAATCTGTGCACACTGCTGCACAGCATCTATGTAATGCACTAGCACTTTGTTAAATATATATATTATAGAAATAATTTTAGAATATTTTCAGCACATACAGTAATATTTATTACTTGCACATATTGGATCCAGCATGCTGGCACTATTGTATCACCAATTTTGCACATATGGGAATTAGCATGTTAGCACTTTATATAATTATTTTAAAATTACCATATACCGTATTTTATCTGTTAAGTTGTTAATTTGCTGTTTGCGCCGTACACAAAACCCCACTTTACTTCACTACTTTACTTGTACCTGACGGGTACAAGTTCTCCTGCCTCAGACAGCAAACTCTCGCGAGTTTGCAAACTCTCTCAGTGCAGAGCGTTGCCGTGGTTACGCTCCGACGGCCGCGAGAATTAGACGTGAGGAAGGCGCGGGTTGCCTGGGCTTGCCGTTGTCTACTGATTGCCTCACACTCCACACGCTGCTACTGATCCACGCTGCTGTGCGGTATGTACGGTATATATCGGCGGTGTATATGGTAAAAACATGGCTTCTTAACACTATATCGGCGTATAACACGCATACATCATTTGCCCCCTATTTTCAGGGGGAAAAAGTGTGTGTTATACGCCGATAAATACGGTACATATATATATATATATATATATACACATACATTATATATACACGTATATATACACATATATCATATACATGTATGTACATATATACACATATACAGGGCAGGGGGACATGGCTAACGTGTTGGGGGGTCTGAACGAGGCAGGGGGAAGTCTCTAATCTTCCTCCTTCCCCAGGATTCCCTCCTCACCCCCCCAATTCTCCACCTCTGAGCTGGTGAATCGGGGAGGATGAATTCTGACCGAGATCACCAGTGAAGTTTTATAAAAGGACACCTAAGGCTGGGGTCACACATCTCCGGCTGCGGTTTGCAGTCCGGAGTCCGATGCATTTCTGTTCACCAGTTCAGGTGTGATTCAGGTGTAAATGTTTGCCTGAATTTGCACCTGAACTGTACCCAAAAATGCACAGGAACTTTTTCAAAACTGCACTGCGGCCGCCTCGGACATGTGTGAACCAGCTCTATAGAGAGCATGTCACATTCATATGTTATGTGAATTGGATGCGGTTAAAAATGCATCCAATTTGTATTTATATGTGAACCCAGCCTAAAACCTGGAACCTGGTTTCTATGCAGAGCTGCACTAGATTTTGCACTCTCCAGTTTTTGTAAATCAACCCTTATAGCTTTTATAGTAAAACTTTACAAATTTACTCAGTTCTACAACTACAGTGCATCCAGAAAGCATTTACAGCACTTTACTTTTTCCACATTTTGTTATGTTACAGCCTTATTCCAAAATGGATTCAATACATTATTTTCCTCAAAATTCTACAAACACTACCCCATAATGACAACGTGAAAGAAGTTTGTATGAAAACTTTCCAAATTTATTAAAAATAAAAAAACAAAACATTTCCCATGTACATAAGTATTCACAGCCTTAATACTTTGTTGAAGCACCTTTGGCACCAATTACAGCCTCAAGTCTTTTTGAGAATGATGCTACAAGCTTGGCACACCTATTTTTGGGCAGTGTCTCCCATTCTTCTTTGCAGGACCTCTCAAGCTCCATCAGGTTGGATGGGGAACGTCGATGCACAGCCATTTTCTGATCTCTCCAGAGATGTTGAGTTGAGCATTTTGGCAAACTCCAGGCGGACTATCATGTGCCTTTTACTGAGGAGTGGTTTCTGTCTGTCCACTCTACCATACAGGCCTGATTGGTGGAATGCTGCAGAGATGGTTGTTCTGGAGCTCTGTCAGGTTCCAAACTTCTTTGATTTACGGATGATAGAGGCCACTGTGCTTATTGGGACCTTAAAGCGGAAGTAAACCCTGATGGGTTTAACCACTTGCCGACCGCCGATCGGCATCTGACGGCGGCAAAGTGGCTCTGTAAGGCGAAACGCCGTCATATGATGGCGGCCGCCAGATCGCGCACAGTGAGCGCGCGTGCGCCGCCGGAGGCGCGCCCGCTGTGTCCGGGGAGGGCCAGGGAGCGGGTGCGGCGGCTTCGATTGCTGCCGGCCACCCGCGATGCCCCCCCCCGGAGTGAAGGAGCGGAGGTCCGTGTAAGTAAACACGGACCTCCGCTCTGTGTGAGGGGGAAGGGCTGTGATCACAGCCTTCCTGTACGTGAAGGCTGTGACCACTTCCCTTCCCCAGCTAGGGCAGCCCCCATACAGTTAGAACACGCCCAGGGAACATAGTTAACCCTTAGAGTGCCCCCTGCAGGTTAACCCCTTCACTGCCAATGGCATTTACACAGTAATCAGTGCATTTTTATAGCACTGATCGGTGTATAAATGCCAATGGTCCCAAAAAAGTGTCAAAATGTTCCGACATGTCCGCTGAAATATCGCAGTACCACTAAAAATCGCAGATCGCCGCCATTATTAGTAAAAAATAAAAAAAAAATAAAAACCCCAAAAATGAATTCTCATCATCCGTAAATGCGACCACTTTTGCGCAAACCAATCGATAAACGCCGATTGCGATTTTTTTTTATCGCAAATATGAGGAAGAATATAAAACGGTGAAAAAAAATGTTTTTTTATATTTTTTTTTTTTGGATTTGTATTTTAGCAAAAAGTAAGAAATTTGTTTTTTTTTTGCAAAATTGTCGCTCTTCTTTTGTTTATAGCGGTGATCAGAAATGACGCAGAGGGGATCAAATACCACCAAAAGAAAGCTCTGTTTGTGGGAAAAAAAGGACGCAAATTTCGTTTGGGTACAACGTCGCACGACCGCGCAATTGTCAGTTAAAGTGACGCAGCGCCGAATCGCAAAAAGGGCTCCGGTCCTAAAGCTGGAAATCCTTCCGGTCCTTAAGTGGTTAACTTCCTCTTTTTTTCCTCGTTATGACCCTGCAATATAAAAGCATAATAGGCTAGTATGCATTGCATTCTAGTCTATTAGGTGACACTTACCGGCATTGGAAGCCCACGCTGTCCCTGCTCCAGGAAGCATCCATCTTCGCCCCTCTTCCTTCCGGGGCCATGGACTCCGGCTCTGTGATTTTCCGGAGCCGCGTGATGTCACTTCTGTGCATGCGCGTGGAAGCCGGCAATCGCGGCACGATCTCAGTGAAGTAACGGCCGTTTCTTCACTGTGCATGTGCCTGATGACATTGGCACAGGGAAGTACACTGTATATCTCCTGAACCGTGCAGGTTTAGGAGATATGCAGGGAACCTACAGAAAAGCCTTATTATAGGCTTACCTGTAGGTTAAAGTGGTTGTCAAGAGTTGACAACCACTTTAAATGCTGCAGTCATTTTTCTGTACTCTTCCCCAGATCTGTGCCTCGATACAATCCTGTTTCAGAGGTCTACATCATGGCTTGGTTTGTGCTCTGACATGCACTGTTAACTGTAGGACCTTCTATAGACAGGTGTGTGCCTTTCCAAATCACGTCCAATCAACTGAATTTACCACAGGTGGACTCCAATCAAGTTGTAGAAACATCTCAAGGGTGATCAGTGGAAACAGGATGCACCTGAGCCCAATTCTGAGTGTCATGACAAAGGCTGTGAATACTTACTGTATGTACATGTGATTTTTTTTGTTTGTTTTTTATTTTTAATAAATTTACAAAGATTTCAAACAAACTTCTTTCACATTGCTATTATTATTATTGCTTGTTTGTAGAATTTTTAGGAAAATAATGAATTTAATCAATTTTGGAAAAAGGCTGTAACATAACAAAATGTGGAAAAAGTGAAGCACTGAGAATACGTTCCAGATGCACTATATGTTAAGGGGAGCTAAGACACAAGTAACACCTCACTGGCTGTGTTCTCGATTGCAGCCTTTGAATATTAAAGTGCAACTAAAGGCAAAACTTTTTTTTACGTTTTGGATAGAGTGGAGAGGGATTAGAATGCCTGTCAGGTTCTTATTGGTGTGTCCTATTTACCATTATCATTGTAAATAAAAGTAAAAGAAAATCCCAAGATTTAGGTTGACATCCATACAGTTAAGCTAAGGTCACACTGGCACTGAAAGCAGGCGTTTAAGGGGCATTTTTAATCCTCCTCTAACGCCTATGCATTTGATAATATGGACAGCGCACAGTGCTGCTCACATTATGAAAACATGAAGCATTATTGTTGCGTCATGTTAAGTTTGAAAGGAGTTGCTCCACAAACGTGCCAACATGCGTTTGTATACCTCCCAACTTTCTGAGATGGGAATGAGGGACACCTATTAGCAAACATATGTAGATATAGGACACACCCCCTGCCACGCCCCCTTAAAGGAGAATTGTACAAAAAAAAGTGATTCGTTAAACCCAAAAGTGCTTTTTTACCACTTCCATTCCTTTCTATTGGTTTTTGGAATTTACAAATGCAGCAATTTAGAAATTGGATGAAAGGTTTAGCTCTGGGAAACACTTTTTGGTAGATAAATAGTGCATTTTATATACAACTATATAGATCAGACCAAAATAAGGGACAAATGAGGAGGAAAGAGAGACAGAGGGACTTTGTTTCAAATCAGGGACAGTCCCTCGAAATCAGGGACAGTTGGGAGCTATGCATTTGCAGCTTGGTTTTGGAGCGCTAGTGCATTACAGTTAATAGGCATTTGTGGTGCAGTTATAAGGCTCCAAAAAACGCATGTCAACCATGCCTCAAATGCACATAGAGCGTTTGGGCGAGGGTTTTTAACGCTCATTAGCCACTTATAAAACGCACCTATTAGTGAGCATTGACTACATTAAATACTGATCAGTGTCAGCAAGTGTGAACACGCCCTTATAGAGTGGAAATTTTCCAGTGGGGATATTAGTTCTTGCGAGCCTGGTGACACACTGGGATTCCCTCACTTTGGAGGGATTTCCTCTCACTTCCTGTTCTGGTTATGGGACAGGAAGTGAAGGGGCATCTCAGTTATGGAACACAGAAGGCAAAAAAAAAAAAATGACTATAACCCTCCCTTACTCTATCCAAAATGAAAAAAAAGTTTTCCTTTAGTTACACTTTGAATCAGTATTAAACTCAAAAGCTTACTAATTCTTAGATGTGATGCTGCATTCATTTCCTTTTTTTAGACTTTCCCTTATTTTCAACCGGCGATCTGGCCAGTAAGTCTATTGTTTTTCAAAAGACCTTTGCAGATGTTCTCTTGGCAGTTACAGGGATGAGACACTCAATTTACCACTGACAGGGGTGCTTACAATGATCAGCTTTTATTTGTGTAAAACCCAAAGGAAAACACAACTGTTGCTGTAACTGCTTATAAAGTGTTAGTTAAAGTTTGGCTTCAGTTTGTTAGTGTATCTAAATCTGCAGCACGGTCACTGAGTGGTTAGCACTTCTGCCTACCAGCACTAGGGTCATTGGTTCAAATCCCAACCACGACACTACCTGCCTGGAGGTTGTATGACCTCACTGTGCCTGCGTGGGTCTCCTCCCACACTCCCAAAACATGCTGGTAGGTTAGTTGGCTTCTGTCTAAATTGGTCCTAATATTTGTATGTAGGAATGTGAGTTAGGGACCTTAGATTGTAAGCTCCTGGAGATCAGGAACTGATGTCAATGTATAATATATATGTAAAGCGTTGTGTTAGTTGATACTATGTACGTTCCTGTAATAATAGTACATCTAACACTCCTCTCCCCTTAGACTGACTGCTGTCCAAATATGCTCCTTCATCCAGAGTAGAGGCACTCCAATACAGAAGGTATGTTATTGGCCAGATCATCAGATGAAAACAGAAGGGAAAAATGTCTAAAATAAGAAAACTAACACAGGCACCGCATCTAATGATTGGTAAGCTGCAATACGTTACAGTTTTGGGTTTTAATACAACTTCTTCCAGAACACATTATTGCCCCATACACTAAGCATAGGAGATCTGATCACACTCCCCAAATGCCCATATCCATAATGGAGTCCTGCACTTCTGAACGTCTATCGGACCCTTTCACAAAATGCCACAATCAAACACTTTCATGCTGCATTATTTAATCTGGTAAATCGTGAATTTGGAAATTAATTATTTGCACATTATTAATTATACAATCATATACATCATGAAACATTGCAATTCTTCCATATTTCAGAATGGCTAAGGCTTTCCTGGTAAAACTTCCTGTAGTTTTACAAATCTAATCATTTCTGCAGCTCTTTATACTGGGAAATGTAGACAAGAAAAGAAAAGTCAATGTAAACATTTCTTTCTCTCTTTTTTTTTTTATGGACACAAGAATGCTTATGTTATGTATCTATCTATTTGTACCGTTCATCATATATGCACAGTGATGGCTTCTTCTAAAAACAAATTATAATGCATTAAGGGGTTGATTTAATAAAATCGGAGAGTACAAAATCTGGAGCAGCTGTGCATGGTAGCCAATCAGATTCTAATTTCATCATGTTTAATTAAAGTGTTCCTAAACCAAGAACCTGCATTCACTATATCTGGTCTCCCACAGTACACAGAACATGGAAATGCAATCATTTTAGTAAATATAAACTGCTAAATTCATTTTTTATCAGCAGTACATAGGACATAGTACATAGCACATAGTCTTGTGACTTCTATCAGTGTCTGGTTAAATATTGTAGAAGGAGTCTTCATTCTGCTCTGACTGTCCTATGAGGCTGTAGGACACCTGACCCTCTGTCTGGACAGTGCTGATTGGCCCTGTATTGATCACATACACCCTCCCAAGGGAAAAAAACCTCTCCAGCATTACACACCAAACAGAGCATGTGCAGAGTACCCCCAAGGCTCTGTAATGTCAGGAGATTGATTGGGGACTGTAGAAGAAGGGGAGGATCAGAGAAGACAGGATCAATCTGCTTTTTTTACATAATGCACATGATTAACCTCTTTGGTTCCACAGTGAGTGTAACAAGTATGCTTTATTGCATATACAGACTGATTTTACTGTTGCGGGTTTAGTAACACTTTAAAGAGTAACTCCACTTTTGTTGGGAAAAAGACATTCCCCTCTGGGTGATCTATGTACATTACAAGAATTTTAACCACTTCAGCCCCGGAAGGATTTATCCCCTTCCTGACCAGAGCACTTTTTCCATTTCGGCACTGCGTCGCTTAAAATGATAATTGCATGGTCGTGCAACGCTGTACCCAAACAAAATCAACGTCCTTTTTTTCCCACAAACAGGGCTTTCTTTTGGTGGTATTTGACCACCTCTGCTGTTTTTATTTTTTGCGTTATAAACATAAAAAGAGCATCAATTTTGAAAGCAATAACTATTTTTTTACTTTTTCTATAATACATATCCGAAAAATATATAAATATATATATATATATAATATGTATTCATCAGTTTAGACCAAAATGTATTCTTCTACATATTTTTGGTAAATAAAATCGCAATATGTGTTTATTGATTGGTTTGCGCAAAAGTTATCACCGCTACAAACTATGACAATTGACTAATGGTGTTTTTATTACTAATTTTTTTTACTGGTAATGGCGGTGATCTGGGATTTTTATCAGGACTGCAATATTGTGGCGAATATATCGGACACGTATGACACTTTTTTGGGACCATTGACATTTATACAGCGATCATATCTAAAAATAGACACTGATTACTATATAAATGTCACTGGCAGTGAAGGGGTTAACACTAAGGGGGTGATCAAGTGGTTAAATGTGTTCCCTCACTGTGTTGTAACTGTGTGGGGGCAGGGCTGGCAGGGGCATGACAGATCTAACTGATCCTGATAACAGGGATCAGTAGATCACTGTCATGTCGCCTGACAGAACAGGGAACCGGTGTGTTTACATCGGTGGTTCCCCATTTTTCCTCTGTAGTAGGCGATTGCGGGTCGCCGGTGGACATCGAGTCCGCCTGACCCGCGGCCACATTCAATTACAAAATGATTTGTGTTGCAATTGTATACGCTATATTATTTATTCTTTGTTTGCTATTTTTTTCCCAGGAAAGGGGAGTTACCCTTTAAGCTTTGACAAAAAACCTGGAAGCCAGAGACATAACTAGAACCTTCAGGGCCCCGGTGCAAGAAATGATGAAGGGCCCCCTGACCAGGGCCCTTCCCTCTTCCCACTGATCCTGGGGCCCTTTACTCCTATTGTGGGTCCCTTTATTACAGTACCGCAGCGGGGTGGGAAGCACACAGGGACCCTGGAAACAGCAGAAGACAGGTAAATTGGATAGAGGAAAATTAAGGAGTTTGGGTCCTCTAAATGTCACCCCCGCCATCCCTCCTATTCAGGTGTACAAGGGAGGCACACGGCCCCCTGGACCATGGGGCCCGGTTGCAATTGAAACCCCTATCGTTATGCCCCTGCTGGAAGCTGATTGTTTTCTATGCAGAGATGCACCAGATTTTGCACTCTCCATTTTTAGTAAACCAATCCCAGTTTTATTTAGACCCCTTTCACACCAGAATGTTTTTCAGGCGCTTTTGAGCTAAAAATAGCGACTTAAAAACTCCCCCCAATACACCCCAGTGTAAAAGCACAAGTGCTTTCACACTGGGGTGGTGCGCTTACGGAACGGTAAAAAAAGTCCTGCAAGCCAAATTTTTGGGGTGGTGCGGGAGCGGTGTATTTACTGCTCCTCCACCACCCCTGCCCATTGAAAACAATGGGGCAGCGCTCTTGAAGCGCTGAACACCGCTTTGGAAGCGCCGCTAGCCGGCACTTTTAACCCCTGTTGAACCCCTTGTGGGGAGTTAAAAGTGCACTGCTGCCGCCAGAATAGCGGCGCCAAAGCACCGCTATAACGAGCGGTAAAGCGCCGCAAATTAGCAGTGTTTTACCGCTAATGCTAGGGCGGCCCTGGTATGAAAGGGGTCTTAGTAATGTGCGAACATTATAACATGCGCTAATGATACAGTGGGCCATCAATGATGTGTTTTTGGAGAGGAGGGTCTATATTGCTAATGATACAGTGGGCCATCAATGATGTATTTCTGGTGAGGAGGGTCTATATTGCCAATGATATACAGTGGGCCATCAATGATGTGTTTTTGGGGAAGAGGGTCTTTATTGCCAATGATATACAGTGGGCCATCAATGATGTGTTTTTGGTGAGGAGGGTCCATATTGCCAATGATACAGTGGGCCATCAATGATGTGTTTTTGGTGAGGAGGGTCTATATTGCTAATGATACAGTGGGCCATCAATGATGTTTTTTTGGTGAGGAGGGTCCATATTGCCAATAATACAGTGGGCCATCAATGATGTGTTTTTGGTGAGGAGGGTCTATATTGCCAATGATACAGTGGGCCATCAATGATGTGTTTTTGGTGAGGAGGGTCTATATTGCCAATGATACAGTGGGCCATCAATGATGTGTTTTTGGTGAGGAGGGTCTATATTGCTAATGATACAGTGGGCCATCAATGATGTGTTTCTGGGGAGGAGGGTCTAAATTGCCAATGATATACAGTGGGTCATCAATGATGTGTTTTTGGTGAGGAGGGTCTATATTGCTAATGATACAGTGGGCCATAAATGATGTGTTTCTGGGGAGGAGGGTCTATATTGCCAATGATATACAGTGGGCCATCAATGATGTGTTTTTGATGAGGAGGGTCCATATTGCCAATGATACAGTGGGCCATCAATGATGTGTTTTTGGTTAGGAGGGTCTATATTGCTAATGATACAGTGGGCCATCAATGATGTGTTCCTGGGGAGGAGGGTCTATGTTGCCAATGATATACAGTGGGTCATCAATGATGTGTTTTTGGTGAGGAGGGTCTATATTGCCAATGATACAGTGGGCCATCAATGATGTGTTTTTGGTGAGGAGGGTCTATATTGCTAATGATACAGTGGGCCATCAATGATGTGTTCCTGGGGAGGAGGGTCTATGTTGCCAATGATATACAGTGGGTCATCAATGATGTGTTTTTGGTGAGGAGGGTCTATATTGCTAATGATACAGTGGGCAATCAATGATGTGTTTTTGGTGAGGAGGGTCTATATTGCTAATGATACAGTGGGCCATCAATGATGTGTTTTTGGTGAGGAGGGTCTATATTGCCAATGATATACAGTAGACCATCAATGATGTGTTTTTGGTGAGGAGGGTCTATATTGCCAATGATAAAGTGGGCCATCAATGATGTGTTTTTGGAGAGGAGGGTCTATATTGCTAATGATACAGTGGGCCATCAATGATGCATTTCTGGTGAGGAGGGTCTATATTGCCAATGATAAAGTGGGCCATCAATGATGTGTTTTTGAAGAGGAGGGTCTATATTGCTAATGATACAGTGGGCCATCAATGATGTGTTTCTGGTGAGGAGGGTCTATATTGCCAATGATACAGTGGGCCATCAATGATGTGTTTTTGGAGAGGAGGGTCTATATTGCTAATGATACAGTGGGCGATCAGTGATGTGTTTCTGGTGAGGAGGGTCTATATTGCCAATGATACAGTGGGCCATCAATGATGTGTTTTTGGTGAGGAGGGTCTATATTGCTAATGATACAGTGGGCCATCAATAATGCGTTTTTGGTGAGGAGGGTCTATATTGCCAATGATACAGTGGGCCATCAATGATGTGTTTTTGGAGAGGAGGGTCTGTATTGCTAATGATACAGTGGGCCCTCAATGATGTGTTTCTGGTGAGGAGGGTCTATATTGCCAATGATACAGTGGGCCATCAATGATGTGTTTCTGGTGAGGAGGGTCTATATTGATAATGATACAGTGGGCCATCAATGATGCGTTTTTAGTGAGGAGGGTCTATATTGCTAATGATACAGTGGGCCATCAATGATGTGTTTTTGGTGAGGAGGGTCTATATTGCTAATGATACAGTGGGCCATCAATGATGTGTTTTTGGTGAGGAGGGTCCATATTGCCAATAATACAGTGGGCCATCAATGATGTGTTTTTGGTGAGGAGGGTCTATATTGCCAATGATACAGTGGGCCATCAATGATGTGTTTTTGGTGAGGACGGTCTATATTGCCAATGATACAGTGGGCCATCAATGATGTGTTTTTGGTGAGGAGGGTCCATATTGCCAATGATACAGTGGGCCATCAATGATGTGTTTTTGGTGAGGAGCGTCTATATTGCCAATGATACAGTGGGCCATCAATGATGTGTTTTTGGTGAGGAGGGTCTATATTGCTAATGATACAGTGGGCCATCAATGATGTGTTTCTGGGGAGGAGGGTCTAAATTGCCAATGATATGCAGTGGGTCATCAATGATGTGTTTTTGGTGAGGAGGGTCTATATTGCTAATGATACAGTGGGCCATAAATTATGTGTTTCTGGGGAGGAGGGTCTATATTGCCAATGATATACAGTGGGCCATCAATGATGTGTTTTTGATGAGGAGGGTCCATATTGCCAATGATACAGTGGGCCATCAATGATGTGTTTTTGGTGAGGAGGGTCCATATTGCCAATGATACAGTGGGCCATCAATGATGTGTTTTTGGTGAGGAGGGTCTATATTGCCAATGATACAGTGGGCCATCAATGATGTGTTTTTGGTTAGGAGGGTCTATATTGCTAATGATACAGTGGGCCATCAATGATGTGTTCCTGGGGAGGAGGGTCTATGTTGCCAATGATATACAGTGGGTCATCAATGATGTGTTTTTGGTGAGGAGGGTCTATATTGCTAATGATACAGTGGGCCATCAATGATGTGTTTTTGGTGAGGAGGGTCTATATTGCTAATGATACAGTGGGCCATCAATGATGTGTTTTTTGGTGAGGAGGGTCTATATTGCCAATGATACAGTGGGCCATCAATGATGTGTTTTTGGTGAGGAGGGTCTATATTGCTAATGATACAGTGGGCCATCAATGATGCGTTTTTAGTGAGGAGGGTCTATATTGCTAATGATACAGTGGGCCATCAATGATGTGTTTTTGGTGAGGAGGGTCCATATTGCCAATGATACAGTGGGCCATCAATGATGTGTTTTTGGTGAGGAGGGTCTATATTGCTAATGATACAGTGGGCGATCAGTGATGTGTTTCTGGTGAGGAGGGTCTATATTGCCAATGATACAGTGGGCCATCAATGATGTGTTTTTGGTGAGGAGGGTCTATATTGCTAATGATACAGTGGGCCATCAATGATGTGTTTTTGGTGAGGAGGGTCTATATTGCTAATGATAGAGTGGGCCATCAATGATGCGTTTTTGGTGAGGAGGGTCTATATTGCCAATGATACAGTGGGCCATCAATGATGCGTTTTTGGTGAGGAGGGTCTATATTGCCAATGATACAGTGGGCCAATGATGTGTTTTTGGTGAGGAGGGTCTATATTGCCAATGATACAGTGGGCCATCAATGATGTGTTTTTGGTGAGGAGGGTCTATATTGCCAATGATACAGTGGGCCATCAATGATGTGTTTTTGGTGAGGAGGGTCCGTATTGCTTTCATAGTATAACTTTACAAATGGAATCAATTGTGCAGCTCTGTCTGTAGGAGAAGCACTGGGTTAGGATGAGCTAAGGACACATTGTAACCCCTCACTGGCTGTGATCTCTTCTGCTGCAGACTTTTTCTCTGCCACCTTAAATGCATCTTCTTCCAGAACACTTTATTGCCCCACACACTAAGCACAGGAGATCGGATCCCCCCTTAATGCCCATAGGGGAACCCTGCACTTCTTAACTTCTGTCTGACCCCTTCCACTGATTGTCACCACCAAACCCTTCCAACATGCTGGCTGCTACATTGTTATTCAAGCAAAACCTGTCACCCCCTATAATGCCTGCATTCTCTCTCCACCCCCACAGCTGCTTCCCTGCACGAGCTGGGATTGCCCTCTCCACTCCCAGCCTTTCCATTATTGATTGCCCACAAATCTTCCCTGCCTGCTCATTTCAGCTGTACGCCTTGTGCCTCCCGTGTTCTCCACTACAAAAAGCTATGTGTGTGTGACTGAGAGACTTTGTTCCTTCTTTGCTCTTATTCAGCACTGCAGCAGAATAGAACTGCAGCGTAAGATCCACCCAATGTGCTTAGTCCTCCCTGTGTGCCGCCGCCGCCGCTGCCGCTGCTGCCGGCCCTTTCAGCACTGAGCCGCGGACAGCTCCCTGCGCTGCTGAGAGTTGCACTGCCGCTGCTGCCTGCTACTGCCGAGCTGGACGGAGGTAAGTAGGGCTACGCTCAGGGCAGCAACATTCTATTACCGGGGCAGCCGCACTCTCACAGCTGCTGCTGCTGTCCCCTGCGAGGCTTCCCCAGGCAATGAGAACAGAGCGCTGTCATCATGCTAGGGGACAACTTTGTAACTTTTTTTTTTGCAGCTGTCATTTGCAACCGATTCCTTTTTATGACCTAGCAGTAATGAGAATGCATTCTTCTTTTTTATTGTATAAAACAGTTCATATTTTTTATTGCTTGCCTTTATGCACTGTCATTTTCATTTGCAAATTGCAATGCATCTTACTTTGTAGTTTTGCACATTTTTCAGTTTTGGACAGTAAGTGTCAATCACAGAATTAAGGAGCTCTCTTCTTGCAAAAAATGGCTGTTATACTACAGAGTTGGCACTAAGTCTGATTATTAATAAGTAACATGATCTGTAAGTTTATAGAGTTATGATTGGTTTCTGTGGGTTACTACACTTTGTTTGTTTGCCTTACCAGGAGATGACAACTTATTGCAGTAGTTGGCTCAAAGTGCAGCAAGCTTGCGGCAGAGCTAGCATTTCATGTCCCCAGCACTCCTCGCTTCCTCTGTTGCCTGCAGTGCCTTCTGCTCAAGGTCCCTCTGGCAGAGAAGGGGTTAAAAAGGAGACCTGCTGGTTCTGCGGAGTCTGAGTCATCCCCAAGAGCTGTCATTTGTCAAACAACTGCACAGTGAGCCAAATGCAGAGTGTCAGGGCAAACAAAATCTCATTACCAGAATCAGTGTGCGTCAAAGGGTGCGCTATGATTGATAGTAGTCGCTCTTCCCGCAAAGGTAATACTAGGCAGACTGGCTGGATCCAAACAATAAAATCACCCCCACCCCCTTAGTAGACAAGAACAGGGTAAGCTGCAGTCAACTGCAGTGCAGAGAGTTGAGACTAACCAGACACAAGATTACTATGGGGGTGCGTGTGCGGGTCCTACGTTGTGCAATGGCACCAAGTATTGTAATACTTAACAAACTTGACAGCAAGCGTTGTCTTCAGTAACTGATGTGCAGTCATTCTGAATGATAGAAAAGTTACATCTGTCATTTAGTCCCAGGATTGTGGATATCAGTTTAGATCCCTGTTATGCTCATCGTCTCTGGTCCATTGGACATCTAGCGATTAGCAAAACCATGGTTGCCATTTTGCAAAAATATAAGCAGGAATGGTAAAAGCTCATTTAGAAACTACAAGCTGTTGGATCTGTTGAAGAATGTCAACATTTGATTGCAAATAGAAATTGCGTAATTTAATTGCAAATTACAGAAAAATGTTGCGTCAGCGACCCCTTGGCAAGAAAAGAGGTGGGGACCCTCTAAATTGGAAGGATGTAAGTCTTTTTCCGCCATACTAACACCCAATTGGTTAATGGGATTTTTTTCTGTTTAGCAGCACCCCCACCCCCCATTTTTATCTCTTATTGATCTGTGTGGAACAGGTTTGGCAGTATGGCATAACATTTACATAATTGGAAAAGTGTTTGATGGAGGACAGAAAAGTTATGTAAAGATATGTTACTATGCTTATTTGCAATTAGTACATTAGGATACCCTTTTTTTTCTTATACGCCAATCTAGTTATATATTGAAGTTAACGTAATTCCACAGGGAATAAGAAACATTACAATGGAGAAAATGAACACCTTGTTGATGACGTGGAAAAAATACCAGCTGTCTATGTTAGCTACGTATTTTGTGAAGCATGTATCGCCAGTTTTCCTAGACTGGG
Organism: Glandirana rugosa; assembly: GCA_018402905.1. Lineage (NCBI taxonomy): Eukaryota > Metazoa > Chordata > Amphibia > Anura > Ranidae > Glandirana > Glandirana rugosa. Next base: position 138,717 of record BLSH010436261.1, read on the forward strand.
TGTGCACTGGTTCCATTACATCTTATTATTAGCAATTAGACTATTCACTCACTGCTGTGTAATCTGCTCCTACTAAATGACTAGTTGACTGGGCTCACTGCAGTATATTACACATGCATTTTACTACTGAGAAAATAACAGCATTCACAGTACATTAAAGAAAAAAATCTTTCAGACTGAGCAGCATGGTACAAACATGCACTGTTCATTTTACATTGTGAAACATTCATTTTAAATGATATTGTATGTACACCTGTTTGTATAACAGCACACTACATGGATTTCCTGGGATTGTTCAGATGTGTTTATTATTAAAGAGACTGTTCACCTGCTAATTAGGGTTTATTAAATATGTAATATTTTCAATTAAATATTACCTATTTTATATTACATATTATGATGTTACATGTAGTAACATTTCAGTGGTGTCATGTAGAACATCCCATATTATTGGTAATATGTATAGCAATATTTATAGCACTGGGAATTATACAGAACTATGGTATGTAACTTTTAGACATTTTGAATCCCTGTTAGTGAAAAATGACTATTCTCCTTATAGGGCAAATGAAAACTGAATTTTACTACTATTCTGAAGGCATGACAATGCGGATACATTCATAGTTGCAAACCCTGCCCTGTGATAATGGTGTGCATTACGTCATTCATAGGAACAGACTACACAAAACCCTATTCAGTTACAACAGATCTGTTTGCAAATACAGAAAAACCTGTAACCACAAGCATTTATAATGAAGGGCCACTTCATTTAGTTCATTTTGAGACATATTTTGGTTTGCACTTTGGATGTAAAGCTCAGGATAAAGTGGATTTACATATGCCCCCGCAGGCCAAAAAAAAGATACATATCTGTACAGTATATGCTTTTGTTATAATATATAAGTGTGTGTGTTGGGAGATTATTTGGGATGATAATGATGACCAAAGACTTATCTATCCATCCAGTCCTCCACATGAATTGATATTTGAATGATACAAATGCTTACTGCCCATACTGTATTTATGTGTACATACACATGTGTACCATATGTATGTGATACATACTGTAATTGTATATACGAGTGTGTGTAAAATTTGACTGCTTTAAATAATTTTTAAACTAAAGTAGCAGGGAATATGTTTGCTAGCATTTTTTCTGCATTACTTTATCAGAAAGAAAATTTCAGTTTGTTATACCTAAAGCAAAACCAATGATGGATGATTACAGCAGACATAAAAAAAGAACATCCCATGTGTACAGCAAACCTTTTTTATGGTTACGACCTTTACTTTTTTTTAATTACCTTTAGTTTTTTTTTCATTTTTTATTTCAGGCACAATGATAGAAGAAGCATTCAGGTATTACCTTTAGCGTTTTTAGTATTTTTGATTCTGATGATGTGCCTTAGATTGTAATCTTATATAGGGAACATTCATGTATTTTTTTCATGTACTGGGCTCTTACCTCTATTCATGAAAATGGAAAGCTTTACTTTTTTCCATGTAAATGCGTTATTTGAAATACTGTGGTGCTTACTGATCCCATTAACAAATTCTGCTGATACAAGTCAATTACAGTAATTAGAAGTGTTCTCAAGGGAATTGATATTTATTTAAAAGAGCCAACTTGGTGAACAATGGTTCCACCCCTGGGCATTTCATTCTAACAAATGCATCGCTCTGTGATAGTAATGCAACAATACATTAGGGGGTGTGTATGGCGCATTGGTCGTTGTGGGTTTCCCATACCTTCTCATTTAGTGAGTGCTCAGCTGTAGGTTCCCTAGCACAATATGGATGATGAAAGTGGACATTGGTTTTGTTTTTTGTTGTTGTTTTTTTTGGGGGAGGGGGTTGATCTTCATTTTCCAACTGATTTTTCTCAGCGTTCTCTCGTGTTGTTTTTTTTTTTTTTAATAAAATCATAAATCCATAAATCTGACTGGCAAATGAGCTGTAATTTTAAAGTTTGCAACACAGGCCAAAATGTTTACACAGTATAAATGGTTTTGGTGAAGTAATGTGATAATATTCCCATGTATGTAACATGGATGATTGCATTAGCAGATTGTAGGTAAAAGGCATAGGTGCCTATATCAACAAAAGTGGTTAGATTTCTTTGTCTAATATTCTGTTTATTGCTGCTAATAAGGCAGGGATGAGAAAAAGTACCTTGTAGATTCTGAATCAATTCCTTATAGGTTGTAACAGGGACATCAGATGTCATGAAAAAAGGTGATTCCAAACAATCCAATTTCTCCAGTTGGGGCCAGTTCTAGATTTACATTACAAAAGATTAAAGCGTTTGTTAATCCCCCAAAAATGTTGCTCATCTCTGTTTAATGTGCAATTAGCAGCTTGGTGCTATTGCTTTTTACATGATCCCTTTGTATCCCCTAAAATATCTGTTTGATAATGCCAGGTCATGACTTGCCCCTGTGTACTGACTCCCCTTGTATATAGCTTATCTTGAGAGCCCCGTGGTCTATGCAGGGTATGTCACTCCCAGCTCTCCTATCCCCTGTGTGCCTGTCTTCAACTCGCCCCTCCCTCTTCCTCTCATAGCTTCTCCATTCTGCTCTCATAATTAGCTCTAAAAGCTCCTATCCCTCTGTATTAGAAGAAGTTCCCTGTGTCAGTGTTATATCAGAAATATTCTTATTTATATAGATAACACAGCACAGCTCTGGCTCTCCAGCTGACGTCATCAGCAGTGCTCAGCCCCACCCTCAGGACTTCTGAGCTGAGAGAGAAAAGCACAAAAATGACAATTGATCATAGTAAGAAGGTGTGATATCAATACAGAGAAGTAGATATATGTCATAACATAGACACAGGGCAACTTCTTGTTATAATACAGAGCGGGTGGGAACTTTATGTACAAGTGGCTTAACAAACAATTTAAAGTGGAACATAAGTCAGAAAATTAAGTTTTGCTAGATCACTTCTGACTTGCTCCTTTTGCAGGTATAGCAATGTAAAACATTGAAAATAAGTGCCTATATACTGTTTAACCACTTCAGCCCCGGAAGGTTTTCCAGCTTTAGGACCAGAGCACTTTTTGCGATTCTGCACTGCGTCGCTTTAACTGACAATTGCGCGGTCATGCGACGTTGCACCCATACAAAATTTGCGTCCTTTTTTCCCCACAAATAGAGCTTTCTTTTGGTGGTATTTGATCACCCCTGCATCATTTCTTATCGCCGCTATAAACAAAAGAAGAGTGACCATTTTGCAAAAAAACCCAAATTTCTTACTTTTTGCTAAAATTCAAATAAAAAAAAAATATAAAAAAACATTTTTTTTCACCGTTTTTGGCCGATTTATATTCTTCCTCATATTTGCGATAAAAAAAATTGCAATCGGCGTTTATTGATTGGTTTGCGCAAAAGTGGTCGCGTTTACGGATGATGAGAATTCATTTCTGGGGTTTTTATTTATTTTTTACTAGTAATGGCGGCGATCTGCGATTTTTAGCGGTACTGCGATATTGGGGCGGACATGTCGGACATTTTTGACACTTTTTTGGGACCAATGACATTTATTCAGCGATCAGAAATTTAAATGTCCACTGATTACTGTACAGGGAGTGCAGAATTATTAGGCAAGTT
>BLSH010436261.1:143522-167954 GCA_018402905.1 Glandirana rugosa
TAAACGAAAACCGGTGGGCAAGAAAAGGGACATCGGCGAGTAGGTAAGACAACATGCATAAAGAGGATGATGTGGTCAAAATACTAATTTGCCTAATAATTCTGCACACAGTGTATAAATGTCATTGGCAGTGAAGGGGTTAACCTGGGGGGGGAGATCTAGGGGTTAACTGTGTTCCCTGGGTGTGTTCTTACTGTGGGGGGGTTGGGCTAACATGGGCATGAGAGATCTAACTGATCCCAGTGACAGGGATCAGTAGATCTCTCATGCCCCACTGACAGAGCGGGGAACCGCCGTGTTTACATCGGCGGTTCCCCGTTCTTTTCCCTGTAGCCGCTCATCGCGGCTCGCCGGCGGACATCGGGTCCGCCCGAGCCGCGGGCACACTCCTCAGGATGAGCGGCTACAGGGAAAAGAACGGGTGGCCAAAAGCAAATCGGCGCTTATTTACGGCGATTCGCGCAGGGCTCCCCCACTGCCGCCGTAAAAAGACGGCGCGCGGAGGGGAACCGGTTAAAAAACAGTAATTCACTGTCTTACCCTGCTCTGCACATGCCCAGTTTATTTCTTTCCATTTTTAGGCATTTGTAGGCACTGCTGAGCTTGTAGAGGCTGCACTTCTAACAGACTTAAAGCAGAATTAAATCCTCCTATCCTTTACAGCCAAGGAAGCTATTTCTGTTTGATCTGCAACTACCACGGTGCTTCACATTTGATCAGTTATGACGCCAACCATTTGATGGTTTGACAGCTTGGTTAAAGACACAAGCAAATGTGACAGTTAGCAATCCCGGCATTCCAGAAATATAACTGTTTTTTGAAACCGTTAAATCGATGGGTTTAGTTCTGCTTTATGATTTACTGCTGGGGATGTGGGCTTCAGCAAAATGGCAGCCTCCAGCAAGAAGAAACAGGAGCAATGCTGGAGGCAATTTACAACACACATTCATTTTGGTAGCATAATTATTAATGTGGAATGTATGTTCCTTGCTAAAGAATATTATTTTTTATCAAGTTGTTATGGGTAAAGTTCTGCTTTGATTAGGTAAAATTATTTTGAAAGGGATCAAGAGGTATATATAATCAACTGGACTAAATAATTCTGAAACACATTGGGGTCAATTTATAAATATTTTCACCCAAGATACATATAACTTTCACCCAATATTTACACATTTTTATATTGATTCAGTTGGCAAAAAGTGCACATCCTGGGTGAAAGTTATATACATTTTGGGGGGAAACAGTTATAAATGGACTCCTTTGTATGCAAGTTCTGGGTTAATGTAATAGTCATCTGTTCCCATATACAAAGTATGAACTGGTGCTTCGCCATATTTCCTTCCTCAGTAAAACAATAGCTATAACGTGATACCAAATACTCTTTCAGCTGATAGACACACCATGATATTTCTGCTTGTGATATGAGAAGGGAATAGACAATTGTGTGAGTGGCTGAGTGAATGTTGAGTTCCCCAGGGCCGTGTAATGGTTTATTTCTTTATTGTTGACTCCCAGCATGCAATACAAAATATGCAGTTAACCAGATCATTTTTTTTGCAGTCAAATGGTACAACATTCCCTAGGGATATTCCACTAAAATGGAAGAGTTATACCACACCTGGTTTGTTGTTATTTACAAAACCTCCACAATTCTTCCAGCAGTAAACAATAATCTGTTTGTGGAGAGGTGTATTCCTGCTTTTTTGTCACTGTTCACCCTGGATTGTACACATCATTAATGTAAAACCTGAATATAGCAGTCATTACCTTAAGGCTGCATAGCCAGGCAACCAGCATTTTTCACTCACATCCGGACACGAGAAATTCGTCTCTGAGCTTGGTTTTGTTGTTTTATTAGGGGTAATAACTTGGATGGGGAAAAGGGGTTATAGGATGCCCAACTTGACTGAAACAATGAAGGGGGACAACTTCCTTCCTATGTACAAAATCCTGGACTGTCCTCCTTCCTGGACATCGTCAGTCTTTAGTGATCAAAAGCAAAAGTCCCTTGAGGACTAAGAGCTGTCTGTCTCCTTGTGAAAATAGCACAGTATTTTGTAAAGTGCATACAGGAGTATCTCCTCTCCTCTGTAGAACTGTTCCCAGCTCTACTGCCTGCAGGAACTACCAGCCCTCCTGGCTCCTTGTCCACCAGCCCACCTGGCTGCTCCAAAGATCTCCAGGGCAAGGGATAGGAAGGGTTAAGCACAACGCTGTCCATCCCTTGTGAATCCCTGGGTGTGCTGATGAACTCACTCAGCCCTCTTTGCTCTATGCTGCCCCTTAGGCAAGATTCCTCCTCAAACTGAGACACTGATAGTATCTTCCCAAGCCAGTCCAATTCCAGTCTGGAGGCAGAACCCCCCAGACCTAGGGGTCCCCTCATAGGCCACCGACAGCCTCCTCAGCACTCCATAATCCACCCCACTCCCTGCTGCCATGGCTCCCCCATATTTAAGGGCTGACCTAGCCACTCTGTCCGGATACTCTGCCTGGGGATTGGCCAAATTTGCTCAAGTATGCATATCAGTACCTCATTGCATCCGCCCACTAACTTCTAGAAGCTTCTCCAAAGATCCAGGGGGAGGTACCAGAGACCTGCCTCTGTGGAGCCATTCAGCCTGACCTGCAGTACCCCTCAGCCATTTTGTGACTCACAAACTTACCATGAGTCATAACTTAAATTTGCCTGTACTGACCCTAGTCACACACTAGAAGGTGCTACATATGATAATAAGCAGTGTATTTCAAGTTGGTTGATTGGTTGATTTTTACTACTCCTGTCTGTAGACAACTGTGATATCATGACTAGAGTTGAGCGGACATCTGGATGTTCGGGTTCGGCAGGATCGGCCGAACTTCTTGAAAAAGTTTGAGTTCGGCCCTGAACCCCATTGAAGTCAATGGTGACCCGAACTTTTGGGCACTAAAATGGCTCTAAAAAAGTCCTGGAAAGGGCTAGAGGGCTGCAAAAGGAAGCAAAATGGGGATAAGAGTTGGACAAGTGCCCTGCAAACAAATGTGGATAGGGAAATAAACTTAAAATCACATAAAAAAAAAAATGGAGAAGGAGGTGGATGTGGAGTAGGAGGTTGAGGAGGCGGTGACGATGGCGGTGTAGGTGGGGTGGAGGAGGAGGAGGTAGCCTTTAAACCAGCAATGCAGATGCACTTTTTATTTTTGTGCAAGAAATGCACCGCTGGACGCAAATGTAGTATTCAGAATTTTTTTTTTTAAACCAGCAATGTAAACGCACTTTTTAATTTTGTGCAAGAAATGCCCCGCTGGCCGCAAATGTAATATTTTGCACAAACAAAAAAAATGTAATTTGTCTAACTGCAATGTAAAAGCAGTATTTAAATATGCCAAAATGTTGTTAACTGCACTAACAGAACATGATTAAAGTAGTGTCCCTGACACACAAGCAGTTGCAAGTGCACTGCACTTGCAAAAATGGCTGCAAACGCCCACTTAACAAACAGAAAAATTGCTTAGGTTCTATATGAGGCACTTAGCAAACAAAATGTACTCTAGCAAACAAAAATCTCCTCTAGCACCCACCCACCAATAAATTGCTGTTTTTAGCAGATTTTCTAAAGCTAATCTGTCCCTCACAGCAGCAGCAGTAGCATCCTCTTCCTACACTAGTATGAGATGATTTTCTAAAGCTAATCTGTCCCTCACAGCAGCAGCAGCATCCTCTCCCTACACTAGTATGAGATGATGTGACATGCAGCACTACGTGACTCCAGCTTATATAGAGGCTGGGTCACATGATGCTCTGGCCAATCACAGCCATGCCATTAGTAGGCATGGCTGTGATGGCTTCTAAGGGCAAATGAGTGAAACGCTTGTCGATTGGCTGCCCTGTAGCTATTCAACAGGCGCGAAAAAATATCCAAACCCTGAACCCGGACTTTTTCTCAAATGTCCGGGTTCGGGACACGGACACCCTAAAGTCCGGTACGAACCCGAACTTTACAGTTCGGGTTCGCTCAACTCTAATCATGACATGATTTCCTGGTTTCTGGACAGATAATTATGCAGTAACACATATTAACTGTAATGCTCTTTTTTTTATTAACTAGTTGTCAGAAATGGAAGACACAGTGTGGTTGATTTACTGAAACTGGAGAGTGCAAAATCTGGTGCAGCTCTGCATAGAAACCAACCAGCTTCCAGGTTGTATTGTTAAAGCTTAACTGAACAAGCTGAAGTTAGAAGCTGATTGGCTACCACGCACAGCTGTATCGGATTTTGCACTCTCCAGTTTTAGAAAATCAACCCCAGTGTACTCTGCACTAAGGTGGAAATGCTGGGGTGGAGTGGAGTGGACATCTGCTTCGGGGCCCATGAGGTTAGTGACCAAGCTTACCTTCTTCTCCATATCTACAAGCTGTGTGCTCCCATTAAATGTTAACTCTACAGTTCACCTCACTTCCTTCGAGAAGGGAAAAGGATTGGAGCCTCCATTTGTGTTTTGCACAAACCACTATGCCTCAGCAATGTTTACTTTTCTAAGGACTATAAATGTAGAATTTTAATTAAATTGTATTACACTTGAGCACTTTTAGGGTGGAAAAGGACAGTTCAAAGTTTTATGAAACCTTATGAAGGCAGACCTAAAAACTGAACTTCCTTCACACAATGATGATGTCACCGTAATTCAAGTATATTGCACAACTAGCCACAATAGCTGTCCCTGCCTAAGGACTGCTCCCTCTAACTTGTTTCACCCAAAAGGACTTAAAGTATAACTAAAGGCGAAACTTTTTTTTTAGCTTTGGACAGAGTAGAGATGGATGAAAACAACTGTCAGGGTTTTATTACTACCTCTGCCCATGTTAAGAAGATTCACCCTCTCTATTTGTCCCACAGAACAGTAATAAAGGGGAAATCTTCCAAAAGGGGCACTAGTTCTGGTGACCTAGGGGGCAATGGTTTCCCTTAATTTGCAGGGGTGAAGGTAAATCTCCCCAATGGGTCTCAGATGGCAAGCAATTGATAGGAGTTATAACCCTCCCTTACTCTATCCAAAGTTAAATAAAGTTTTGCCTATAGTTCTACTTTAATTGTAGAAAATTTCTACTAGTAAGTCAGCCATCTGTGCAATATACATGGATTACAGTGACATTATCAGTGTGCGGCAGCCATTCTTTCTGTTCATTAATGGCAGACATAGCTTAATCTATGCACCGTGGCCATGTTATTTTAGTTACATTTCTGCTGTTGTCCTATTTTTGATGTGGAAATGTCTTTTTATAAGAATATTCACTGTTTTGTGTAGGTAAGATCACTTTGCTATTACTTAATCAGCACAGCATATTGTTACCATGACATTTAATTAAAGTGAAACTGCAAACCCGTTTTACATGAGTTCCTGCCCTCAGCAACATCAGGGATCTGCCATAAAGTGAAGTTTATGGTTTGCAATCTTTAGGGACATTCATTGCATATAACGTTGGAGAATCTACTAGGGACCAAATGATGCTATAATGCGGTTAAAATTGGTGGCCTATTGGCTAACCCATAATTTTTTAAGATACATAGTCTAAAAAAGGGGGACGTTTAGAGACTTGCCTATCACACCAGGATCAGGAATGAGAAGAGGGCAACAGTAAAGACCTGGCATGGGTTCATATGCTGCCTTACTCCTCACAAATGACACAACTAAAAATAACAATCTAAAGTTCCACTTAAGGTTATGTCCATCAACAAGCCAAAGTGATACACCCTTCAAATGTTTCTAGAGCAGGATATCCCGTCTCAACTGTTTGCCCATATTTTCCTTAACATAGACTGCAGTATTTGATGCTGCACTCAGCATTCACTTCAACACCTTTCCTGGGGATGCTCCTCTCTACCATAATGGCACTTGTAGACCAGTCTATCAGGGGTAAAGGAAGCCTCAAAATGTACTGATTGTGAAAATTATTTTCTTAATTTGCTTCCCTTTCTCGGCCACTAGCAGTGAGGTTCAGGGTCACTGATGCCATAAGTTAGCAGCAAATTCTTCAGGATTGACAAAGTATGCAAATTGCAAACTTTTGCTTGAAAACTTTGCAGGTTCACAAACAGAAACAAGAAACAACCTATAATGCAATGTATAGATTTTTGTCCCTGGTCAGCTGAGTCACAAGAATTCAAAATGCGATGGAATTGATAACCAACAAACCCTTTCTAAAAAAAAAAAGCCATATTGTGAGTGTGTGCTGGACCTGTTAGGGAGAGTTGACAGTCCTATACAGCGTGGTATAGTTTTTTTTTTAATTGATACATGACCCGTGGCAGTGGTTTGCTTCTTATGCCTTTTGTTTGACAACAGCATGCAGAGATGAGCGAATCTTCTTGGGTTTGGTTCAAAAACAGTTTAGCAAATCTTGCTTAGACACTGAAGTCTATGGGGGGGTCTTGTTACTCAAGATTGGCCATTTTTAGGGATATTGTTAAATTCAGCTAGTATGGGTACCTGAATTTGAAATCTATTATCACATTCAGCTAGTAAGAGTACCTAAATTTGACTTAGTATCAGCTTCTAGTATAACAGCAGTTAGACTGGGAGAGAGACAGCAATTTCAGTTTTTAGAGGAATCAGAAGAGCACTGAATAGGCAATTATGCTTTATATGACTGTCCCTGCGCTGTTTATGAAAGAGGCTTGTGTACAATATGCAAAAACTGTGTTGACCAAGGAGAAAATAAAATAATGCTTGTGTGATGTAAAACACCAGTCATTTTACATTTTCCATAGGTGTTACTATGAAAAACACAGACGTAAATGTTTCAATTAGCTGAGTATTGTGTTACCTAATGTTTTGAAACACTACAGTGTAAGTCCTATTATGTCCACTCATTCACGCTCAAGCCAATCTTAAAGTATATTCAGCAGGTTAATTCATTCTGCCTTCTGCGATGACTCCTGCATATTGATATAGGGTCTACACTCACATGGTTATAACTAAATGATGAGAGATGGCCTGTCCCTAGAGAGTAGAGACATATCTGTGCACAAAAAAAAGAACTAAGGATGAGTGAAAGTGGGAGTTTTCTCGTTAGTTGTTGACAGTGTGCTGAAATTTTTCAGTTTTGGTGAAATGTATTGAAGTCAATGGGGAATGCAGAATTAGGGTGGCAGTTACAGATGCAATGGGCTTTAAATTGCTAGCCCCAACCTAGATCTAACCCTAGCACAAATCCAAGCTCTAACTCAAGCTTGGGAATAGCTCTAGTGCTCACCCTTACCTTTGCTCATAAACAAAGGTGTGTGATAGTCATGTCAGCACTGTCATACCAATCATGTGATTTTGTTTATCAACAAAATCATGTGATCATCATGTTGTTATCAGTAACTTATTAATGAAATATCTGCATATCTGGCATTATACTGGCTATATACTGGCACAGCCAAAATATAAATGGCATGATTCCTAAAACCATCCCACAAAAAAAAGCTAAAATCAGCTAATCAGCCCTTTATGCTTGAAATAATAGGTGACCCCAAAACAATAGTTAAAGTCATCCAAAATACACAATTTCATTTAGAGTCATGAAAATGCTATGGAATTAGATAACAGCATTACAAAAATATATTTCCAACATAATGATGATAATTAGATACATTAACAGCTTTTGTTCACTCTCCTATAGATTCTCCTATAGAGTATGAGCAGTTTATTCCATCTCCAGGATTAGACTGGGTTCTTGATATAGACTTCCTGATGTGTACTGCAATTAGGAGCCTCTGTATTTAGATAACACACATTCAATTAGTAAAGTGCAGGTGTACTGCAATACATAATAATAATTAAACGCTGTAGCATAAATAATGCGATTCACTATTACATATACTGTATTTATCTCATTGTGACCAGAGAATTATGTAAGTAAATAAGAAAGTACTAAATACATTCAATTCAAGACACTTTACTACTTTAAAATACAGCTTGGGGGGAATAGAGTGAGAAAGTAATGAGGTAAAGAAATGACAAATGCAGCTGTGTAGAGGGAAAGATCACTGTTGAATGAGGGCTCAATGCATAGTGTGACAGTTGGGCACCTCCTCTGGAGCAAGGAGAGGACATGGCTCCTGGGTTGCAAGCTTAGACTACTTATATGATATACATATAACACAGCATATCAATGAAATGAATAATAATAATAATTGAATTCAATAATATTATAAAATATGTGCACATTGCGCAGTCAATGGAATGTTCCCAAAATGCAGTCAAGCCTAGAAACTGCTTTTTACCTTAGATGGATTCACACTGGTGAGCAGACCCTAGTGCACCTGCTGAGTTCCTGCAATATATTATTGCATCCTATAAGGTCACCCACTGAGAACTGACTGTGTATCAGTAGGAGGGAAGTTTGATACCGCTACTAGAGATTTAATTCATTGCTTGTAATAACTCTGGATATACTGTCATTCCTTTCTTTGTGTGAGCAAGAAGAAAAGTTCATGGTTTTTCCCCTCATGTATACAGTACAGTCACGGCATAGCAAAGAAATAAGTTTTGGCATAGTGGGATAGGGGTGGTATATGGTTACGGGACTTGATTGAAATGTAGCTTGAGACACTTTGGGTTGATACTAAAGGCAAATAGGCTGTTCACTTTGCAAGGACATTTTTCCTAAGCTTAGTCAATGTGATGAATTTTTACTTTGCATAGAATACCCAATGACGTGCAAAGAAAAAAAAAAAAAAACACTAGTGAAAGTCAGGAGCGCTTTACCTCATTCACTGAGCTATGAGAAAGTGAACAGCCTATTTGCCTTTAGTAAATCAACCCTACTGGCTTCAAAGGTTTTCTGCAGCCGAGCTGAGTAATGGTTCTGACATGATTGAAGTGTTGGATGACTTTTTATTTATGTGTCAAGGCCTACAGCAACCTCATGTGCTGAAAATTTGAGCAAAAAGATCAAAAGATCTGACACTTTCATACATGTAACTGAAAGACTGGTCATGATGGTGCATTCCAGTGTACCATGAATTCTCTTTGTTAACTGTGCCTAAGCAGTACCCAAAAAATGTACCCTTTCTCTTGAATTTGTACTAAAAAGTATCAGTCTTGAGCATAATCTTTGTATACCTGCAAAGCAAGACCTAGGGCAGTATGCATCTGATCTATATTTTCATGGGATTTAGAGTGAGGTTTGGTTTGCAATTTGGTGATGCCCTTACCAAAGAAGAAACTATATCAGAGGACATTCAGATAAGGATGTCCCCACTTCTGCTTCATTTATTCTATGGATCTGTTCAAATCACCTCTGCTACTGCTACTTGATTTATAATCCCCCAGTCATCAAGGGGGTAGCTCTGCCACGAGAAACAGATTTTTTTTCTTATACCAACATGGTCTCCATACAGAGATACAGTGTGAAACAAGGCACAATAAGTCAGTAAAAGGGGAAAAGATCAGCTGCAGGTTATCTGTAGTCAATACTGGTGATTAGTCCTTTGTCCCCTACTAACGTTTCTTATGCCATAGCTTCCACAGTTCTTGTGCTCTTTAGTTATTTTACTTGTTAGTGCTAAATATAAAGCAATTACATTTTGACCCAGGTTGATTTATTTCACTGCAACTTTCTCATTGGTTTCTTCTTTCCTAATGGCTTATTGCAGTTTTTATATTAAGGACTGTGCATGTTCTTTCTAGGATTGACATTTTTGCAAAATGGTGTTGTATATTCTTTATATAAATAATCAGTTCAGGGCACAAACTTTACAGAGTACAAACCTGAAACAAACCTGAAAATTAATAACCCAGGGGGCAAACCTGGAAATGAACTTGCTTTCACTAAAGGATGTTCTGGAAATGCTGCTTACTTTTTTAATTACATTAAATACATTTGATCCCTATGTAAGGATGACATATTGGATACATGTCTTTTTATGGTATATCAATGTAGGATTTTAGGTTCTATTAGCCTTTAAAAATCTAGACAGCTTTCATTAGCAGTGCACACATTACTTTTTAACTCAACACCATTCAATATTGTATTGCAACAATTCTGACCAAGCAGGCTTGTATGCATTCTAAGGAAAATGTAATAAACTAATCACACATGACAGAATATCAATGTCTATAAATTACATCACATGACATGGCTTTCCATCCCCACCTTACAACTCAAATGTCACTTTTTCCCTTCCTTTTATATTTTTTTTTATAACTGACTCAGTAAAAAGTAATTCAGTTGTGAACATACAGCCTTCTGTGATCCATTCAACTCATTCTTTAAATTGGAGGAGAGGATGCAGGTTCTCCTAATAGCTATATTTAATATTCAATGTAAGGTAGTACATTAATAATGCATGCAAGTGATCCTTGTAATTTTAATTCTTATATGTTAATAAACTTTAATGGCTTACAGGCTAAATCAGTACTACACTTTTATTACAGTTTTAGATGGACACTGCAAGCTTCTTTGCTATCTTTATAGGCATTTGTCATTTATGAAAGATACACCTCATTTTCTCACCATTTCCCTCCTGAAGTCCAGGGGGAAGATCTCTCATTAGCGGTGCAAGCTGCATGGCCTTTATTATATACAGTAGCTCATCTTAACCCTGGTAAAGGTTGTCACATTTCCTCTGCTGGATAGAATCAGAAACTGTCAGTAACAATTTTCTTTTGGCCAAAGGCACCATGATGCAATCATAGTTGTAGGTTAACGTGTATGTACATCAAAAACTTTTTTATCTTTTGCATAGAGGTGAGAAGGGTTAGAACTCCATTGTTTATAGCCATCTGTGTTCCTGAAAGGCAGATTCACCCTCTCTATATAGTTGATTTACTAAAATAGGCTGTACACTTTGAAAAGTCCAGTTGCTCCAGGACTTAGTAAATGAGGAAAGCTTCACTTTGAAAAGAATACCCAATCACGTCCAAGGAGAATAAAAAAAGCAACATTTTTGTTTGCATATGATTGGAAGTCAGCAGAGCTTCTGCTCATTTACCAAGCACTGGAGCAACTGATATTGCAGAGGGCAACTGCACTTTGCAAAGTGCACAGTCTATCTGCCTTTAGTAAATCTCCCTCTATGTGCCCTGTTGGCCATTGGCAGGTGGACATAAAGTGATGGAACAAAATGACAGTTGCATTAAACAAGATGTAATTGTACATTTTCAAATGGAAATTTCTGTTCTGGTATCAGTTGTCTAAGATGGGAAGTCCCCTAGCTTTGTAGAGATTTCCTCTTACTTCCTGTTGCATCTCTGAGACACAAAAATACATTTTCCCAAAGGAACAAAAACAACAAAAAAGAAACCGAATAAGGATTTAACCCTCCCATACTCGATATAAAACAAAAAGAAAAAAGTTTTGGATATATAGTACATACACTTTACCTAAAACATCCAGAGCTAAGATATACAAAGGCAGTGCTCGTTAGGAACCATAAGAATGACCTTACAGCAAAGGTTCTCCTGCTATCAAAGAAATAGGCCAAAGAAAATTGTGGTAACAGGTAGACATTAGTCAATTGATGTGATAATTTATCAAATCAAGGAAAGAGTACAGAATTTGTTATATTAGATGGAAATGTAGGGGTAAGCACTGGCAGGAATGAGAATAAAGGTATTCATACAGGAACATCTGTGCCATCTGTGGTATATCCTTCTTATTGGTGAATGGCCTGGTCTTCAGATCACAGTTTTTATTTTCCATCACTACATGAAGTTTATCTGTGAGACTGGATTCATATCATGAGCACTACATTTAATGGTTTATTATGCGCTTTACACACATACTTAAGTTCTTGTGCCTTGATGTGTTTTTTTTTTACTGCAGTGCATTGATGTGCATTTTTTTTGTCCAAAGTGAGATCCAAAATACTGTATTTTACTTTTTATTTTTCTAAATGCATACTGTGGCATGTTATGATGCATTGTATTTAGAATGTTCCATTTTCACGCAGTGCACATCAGCACAGTGAGTAAGTGTGAACTGAGCCCATTGGAAACAATGCATTTCAGCTTGTCCTTGCATCAATCCTGCATTGAGCAATGCAGCCCAATGGATGTGCTGTGAAGAGGCCCTTTTTATTCTGTATGATATCTAACTACACAGTGCATTCACCTAGTAGTATAGCTATATACACATTGATTGCTAAAATCAGGAAAATACAAAAATAAACACTTTACCCTCCCAGTAGCTTTGTAAAAAATATTTATCACATTAAATTACCAATGTTTATTTAAATGGCTTCTCTGTACAGAAATTATGAATACACAGACCTGTTACCATTTTATACCCCACGTAATACAACTTAAATTGTAACAAGGCATAAAACTGCCATGCTGCAGTTTTGAGAAATCACAGAAGTTAAAAAAGAACATGTCAAGCTGACCACAGACAGTTCAATCTCATCCCTGATTCAGTGCAAGATGCTTGGGTGAGGATCAAACAAATACATTTGCCTTAAATGGGTTCTTTAGTAAAAGTACATCTTTAAAACTGAATTTTGAGCAAACAAATGTACATTTAACCACTTCAATACCAGGCACTTAGAACACTTCCCTACCAGACCGATTTTCATCTTTCAGTGCTGTTGCACTTTGAATGACAATTGCGTGGTCATGCTACACTTTACCCAAACAACATTTTTATCATTTTGTTCCTACCAAATAGAGCTTTCTTTTGGTGGTATTTCATCACTTCTGCGGTTTTTATTTTTTGCGCTACAAATAAAGAAAGACAGAAAATTTGGAAAACAAAAGTTTTTCTCTGTTTCTGTCATAAGTAATAAGTACATTTTCTCCTTCATTGATGGGCGCTGATGAGGCTACACTGACAGGCATTGATGAGGCAGTACTAATTGGCACTGATGAGGTGGCACTGACGGCACTGATGATGAGGCACTTATATGCAGCAATGATGGGCACTGATAGGTGGCACTGATAAGCATCACTGACGGGCACTGATAGGTGGCACTGATATGCAGCACTGATGGGCACTGATATGCAGCACTGACAGGCACTGATAAGGGGCACTGATGGGCGCTCATAGGCAGCACTGATGGGCACTGATAGGTGGCACTGGGCACAGATAGGTGGCACTGATAGGCACTGGTAGGTGGCACTGGTGGGCACTGATAGGTGGCACTGGTGGGCACTGATAGGGGGCACTGGTGGGCGGCAATGACAGATGCATTAATAGGGGCCCAATAAGTGCCATCCATGTTGGGCACTGTGCCCCTTACCTTGTGGTCTAGGGTGGGCTCCCTGGTGGTCTAGGATCGGCTCCCTGGTGGTCCTGATCGGCTCTCTGGTGGTCTCCCTGGGTGGGCTCTCCCTGGTGGTCCTGGTGGGCTCCCTGGTGGTCTAGGGTGGCGATCCTAGGGGGGGCTGTGCTGATAAACACTCAGCACAGACCCCCCCATCATAAGAGCAGCCGATCGGCTCTCCACTACTCATGTCTGCAGACGCGAGTAGAGGAAAAGCCGATAAATGGCTTTTCCTGTTTACACTGTGACCAGCCATGATTTGTCACGGCTGATCACATGGTAAAAAGCTTCTGATGGAAGCTTTTTACCGAGATCGGTAGTGCGGTGGGTCAGACTGACACACCGCACCAGCAATCGCCACGATGCGCGCCCCCACGGACACGCGCTGGCATGTTATCCTGCTGGACGTCATATGACCCCCAGTCAGGATAACTGAACCACTTCCCAGCCGTCATTCTGCATATAGCGGTAGTGAAGTGGTTAAATATGTTCCTTGATAGTCACAAAGAACAGATGGTAATCGTGGTAAGCCTCTGGCTTTGATGCTTTTTCCTCACCAATCCCAAACAAGCATACATATTAGAAGTTCTGATTTTACCCTGACTCCTACTGACTACTGATTGCTTGCTCTGGACTAAGCAATTAGTATTTTCAGAAGAAGGTCAATAAGATAAGAACAAGATGGAGATATAACATGGACAACTGGATAGAGAAATGTGTTATCCTATGTTTAGGGTTCTTTTGCATTCTTTGGACTTTTTGGAAATTAACTGGTTAATGGATAATGCTATATGAGGTAGTCCGAATTTTCCATCCTTAGATATTTGCCCAAGACATGGCTCCGTGCTTAAAGTTTTACTAAACCCACAACAGTAAAATCAGTATGTATATGCAGAATAGCATGCTTACTATACTCAGTGTGTAACTTAAGAGGTTAATCCTCTGTATTGTGTAAAAAGGCTGTTTGATCTTGTATGGCCAGATACTTCCTGCTTGCCCTGTCTACTATATTAGACTCTACTATGCTATACTACATGCAGGCAGGTGGGAAAAGTTGCACGTGCTCTGTTTGATCATCTTGTTTCACATGGACACAGACTGCAGTGCATTTCTAGAGGCAGTGATTGTTTATTTGTGAACTGAGCATTTCATTGGCAAAGCACAAATCAGCTCTGGCTGGATAATGGGTGAAGGGTCACTGATGCAAAGGAAGTTTCACCATCAGAGAGTGAAATGTCTCCTCCTATGTGAACACTGTGGAAGCCCTGGCTCTTTGCAGTTTATCACCTGACTGCAATATACAGATGAAAAAAAAAAGGGGGGGGGGTGAATTGTTTTTATATTGCTGGGTTTACTAACACTTTCAGATATATAAACAATCCAGAATATTTTTTTATAATCACCACACTGCTATTATCCTAGAAAAATCACAAAAAACGCGCAACCGGCAATTAAGGTGTAAGTGCCACACAAGTAAAATAAATAATGATAATATGACAAAGCAAAAAAATTATCAAATAATAAGCAAACAGTCCATAAAGTGTTAATATATAAGGTGCACAGTGCAAGGTGCAAACTCAAATAAAGTCCACCAGGAGCAAGACAAACTTGAATGCATGTAGAGATGAGATAGGAAACAGACTCCTCCACCAGGTGCTGGAAACGACAGGGGGGAGATTCATTGACACCCCACAACAGTAAAAAATGCCAATTGGCTACTCACATTTTGTCAAAGATAAAACCGCATGTAGATAAAGCCAACAAGCCGGATGCAACCATTTTTTACTGTTTTTAATAAATACCAAGCAATATTATACTATTTGGAGCCTTTTTTGGACGAATCCATTTGAATAAGAGTTGTCTTTTATCCTCCTCCTAACATATGCCTGCAGAGGCGATCTGCTTGCTAGTAAGGCTGACCTAGAGATAGGTAGCCAACTAGCTCTGGTAAGAGTTTTATATATCTGAGTGTGACTGAAGCTCCCTCCTGTCGTTTCCAGAACCTGGTGGAGGAGTCTGTTTCCTATCTCATCTCTACATGCGTTCAAGTTCGCCTTGATCCTAGTGGACTTTATTTTAGTTTGCACCTTGCACTGTGCACCTTATATATTAACACTTTATGGACTGTTTGCTTATTATTTGATCAATTTTTTTGTTTTGTCATATTATCATTATTAATTTTACTTGTGTGGCACTTACACCTTAATTGCTGGTTGCACAGTTTTTGTGATTTTTCTAGTGTTTTTCTAGTGTTTATTTGGGTGGTATCCTAATTAACTGGTGCGATTACACTTTAAAGCACTTCACATTATATTTTATGCTTATTATTTTAGCGCGGTATACACATTATTTTTTACTGCTATTATCCTGCCTTGTGATCTGATGCATCAATATTAATTAGTATATCAAGTATAAAGATGATTGAGGCTAAGCTCTGTTTTATGTTGTTTATTTCAAGACACTACTTCTCAATGTCATAAATGGCAGCCTTAAAACTTCTTTCTGTACTGGTTTCTTCAGGTAAATACTATTCTTTACTGCTTAATTGAAAAAAAGCCTCTTGTTTACAGAGTTCAATAACTCAAGAAGAAATATATACATATAACCAAATGGCATCCACTGCTTTCATATGTTTAGATATATTTTTAAAGTGACCCTGTCAATTGCTGTTACATTTTAGCGCACAAGATCCTAGCACAATATCCTAGCAAAAGAACAGGATACGCAGCTTTCCAGTAAGTGGTGACTTCAATCTTTGTTCTTTTCATGAACTAATTTAGGAAGCGAGGAAAAGTTGGTGGGACTTTATATGAGGAAAGCGCCTGACTAAGTACCAGGAGCATGGAGTGATTGGAAGACATAATGCAACCATTTGGAGGACATGTAATCATAACCTATCCACATCCACATTACAATCATTAGGAAGCATACAATCATAACATATCCACATTACTCTTCAAATAGAATTTTTATTTACAAAATATCGCCACATAGTGACCATGTAATAGTACAATACCATAAAAATGATTTACAAGGTGTTGCCACATAATGACAAATGTGGTGATATGATACCATGGGAATGACATGGTGCATTGCAATATATCTCCATATAGACACTCAACCTCCCAATTGGCATGCTCATGCAATATATTATAAAATAAAATAAAACAATACACAGGTACAGGCCCATCAATCAAAATAAATAAATTCGTAAAATGTTTAAAAAGGTACTAGCATCTGAATAGCTCTAGTAATGGCATCTCTATAGCTCGACGCGTTTCATGGATGTTGTTATCCAATCCCACTTGTGCCTCATTTAAAGTCCCCAACCCCCTCCCATTTCATTGTCTTTTCATGAACTAGAGCCACCACTTATATTTGACACCTATGGGCTTGCTGTGTCCTGCACAGGCATGGGGGAGGAACTACCATGTTCAGCAGGGAAAATGTTATCTGGCACACCATGAAGTGTTGGATAACTGCAGATTTGGCCCACCAAAAAGATGAAGAATGAAAAAAAAATCATAATTAAAAAATTCAAAAATGTTGACTCCTTTATCAGTATTATATTTTTCCAAACTAAACCAATAATAACAGAAATGACATGCAGAGGTAAATATAGCAGCCAGAATTCAGTTGATTGTAGTCAGATCAGTGACAGGCGAGTGTAGATTGATTGCTATGGAAAATGGCACCTTATACAACAAACATTTCCCTTTTTCCCCAATGTTCAGTAATACAAATAAAATTCAGAACTCCTTTTGACGGCCTATATGTATATTAAATGGCAAGTTTAAGTGCATTTTGCTAACTGGATAAAGTGTCCGGGTGAGCATTTCTTCCTGGTTGGGTGTGATAAGTGCACTACAGATTTTCTTTATGAACTGACAGGGCAGTAAAGATAAACTACAGTACAATGCAGACAAAAGTAAATAGGTACTCAGCAGATAAAGCTCTTGTGGAGAAGGTAATTTATTTTATGCCAGTTCCTTTAAGTCCCATTTCCCATTACAGCTTTAGTCTTCCGAACATCCACAGCAATATAGTAGCCTACAAACAAAGAAAACAGCCCTTGGGCTTTGAACCAGCATTCATGAGATCTACACTTAGTGTGATAATATGCAAAATTCTGGTTAAAAAAAAGGTTTATTAAACTCCATATGTAAGATGCTTTTTTTCATAACAAACCAATCAGAATGCGTATAGAATTATTGTATTGGAAAGAGCATATAATAATATTGTAATCCAAATACTAAGTGCAACCCACGCTAGAAAAATATATCCAATCCAATCACCACCATAAATGTGAAAAATTGTGACTGCAGCATTCGGTGATATTCATACATCAAATATCTAAATACAATTATCTCCCAAATAGTGTTGCGCTGTCAAATAAACCATATGTTCATAGTGTCCACAAAGTTCAAATATTTGATCTCAATTCACCAGAAAATGATAAAGTCCACCATGAGTGAAAAGACTCTTCACACATCCAAATGTGCACCAGCCACCATGTCATAAAGCAGCTTACCAAATGCTCTGACCCCACATCACGCGAGGTCTAACAGCTCCTCTATGATGACAGATCCCATCTGGATGGATGTAAGTCTCCAGCATATCGTACAGCTCGCTGGTTCTCCAAGAAGGCATGATAACATCAATGCTGGGCAGAGTTTAGCGGTGACATCATCATGCCCACTCAGGGACCTGGCAAGCTGTACATTATGCTCTTGATGTTTTATTGTTTGTAAGTATCCACTAAGTTTTATCAATAAACACTATTTGACTGTACTTCACTATGGGATTGCCTTGTTTCTTCCTTGGTATCGGTCTGTGGAACTGAGGCACTTTTATGGGAAGCAATACAATGACTATTTGGGGCATGGTTCTTGAGGGAGAGCGATGCTTAAGGCGTAATTAGATTAGATGTGAGATGTGAGGCTGGAGGCATCCATCTAGGTGGTATCTGTCATCGTAAAGGCGCTGTTGGACCTCATGTGAGTCAGAGTGTTGGGTAAGCTGCTTTATAATTACATGGTGGCTGCTGCACATTTGGATGTGTGAAGAGTCTTTTCACTCACGGGGGACTTTCATGGGTTTGGTTTTTACTGGACTTTATCATTTTTTGGTAAATTGAGATCATATATTTCAACTGTGTTGGTGCTATTTTTGAACACATGACTTATTTGACAACATAACACTATTTTGGAGAGAATCATACAGGTATAATAATATTAACAAGCACCTTTACGTGAATGGTATTAATTAAGGCCTGTGTTGACAGGGTTTTGTTTGCTTTAGGTGGGGTTTGCACTGCCATGCAAGCAGTCTATAGCAATGAAAAACCCACCTGAAGAAGGTTAAAGGAATGTCAAAAGAAGGTCAACCGCAGGTCAAATGCATCTGTCAATTAATATTGAATGATCTCAGAAGCATCCTAAATTGATACCTTTGACAAAGCCTGTTGACAAATAAGACTAGATTTCGATCTATTTGTGAAAAAATGTTTATATACTAAAAGAGAGTGGTGGAGGCAAGAAATTAAAAATGAATAAAGAACTTAGGAACTTAGTGGTCAGAGTTGGGCAATATAGAGAAGGAATTAGGAAATGATCAGAATAATTGATATTATTAAATATTGTCCTTACAGGATGTCTCCAACTTACAAGCTGACCTCAATGCACTGTTTAATTGGGCAACTGTGACAAAGGAGGTTTAATGTAGATAAATGTAAAGTTATGCATTTGGGGGCTAAGAATATGCATATACATCATACATACTGGGGGGATACAACTGAGGGGATCCATAGTGGAGAAGGATCTGGGGGTCTTGGTAGATCATAAGCTTAATAATGGCATGCAATGCCAAGCTGCGGTTTCCAAAGCGAGCAAAATCCTTTCTTGTATTAAGAGAGGTTTGGACTCCAGAGAGAGAGACCTCATTTTGCCCATGTACAAATCATTAGTATAAGCTCATCTGGAATATGCAGTTCGGTTTTAGGCAACGGTTCACAAAAAGGATATCGGGGAACTGGAGAAAGTGCAGAGAAGGGCAACCAAACAGATAAGAGGCATGGAGGAACTCAGCTATGGGGAAAAATGTATTCTCTCTTGAGAAAAGGAGATTAAGGGGGGATATGATCAACATGTACAAATACATAAGTGATCCATACAGTGAACTTGGTATTGAGTTATTCACTTTAAGGTCATCACAGAGGACAAGGGGGCACTCTTTACACCTAGAGTAAAAGAGATTTCATCTCCAAATACGGAAAGGTTTCTTCACAGTAAGAGCTGTGAAAATGTGGAATAGACTCCCTCCAGAGGTTCTGTCCAGCTCAGTAGATTGCTTTAAGAAAGAATATACAGTATCTCAAAAAAGGGAGTACACCCCTCACATTTTTGTAAATATTTTATTATATCTTTTCATGTGACAACGCTGAAGAAATGACACTTTTGTTGCCAGCGGTTTAAACTTTATTGGCTGTGTTTTGAGTTAATTTGAGGGGGACAGCAAATTTACACTGTTATACAAGCTGTACACTCACTACTTTACATTGTAGCAAAGTGTCATTTCTTCTGTGTTGTAAAATGAAAAGATAGAATAAAATATTTACAAAAATGTGAGGGGTGTACTCACTTTTGTGAGATACTGTATGAGGCTGCACATACATACATACCAAGTCTTTCTTACATACTTGGAACTGCACTGTCACTTTTCAAAAGGAATTCAGTACAAAATGTACATATTTCAGGGTACAGATTAGGCACAATTAACATTTCTAGATATACCCTACAACATAGCAAATCTTTAATTTTGATTTCACTCTAACCACTTCAGCCCAGGAAGGATTTCCCACATTGGGACCAGAGCACTTTTTGTGACTCGGCACTGCGCCGCTTAAACTGACAATTGCGCGGTCGTGCGACGTTGTACCCAAACAAAATTGGCGTCCTTTTTTTCCCACAAATAGAGATTTCTTTTGGTGGTATTTGATCACCCCTGCATCACTTATGATCACCGCTAAAAAACAAAAAGACAATTTTGAAAAAAATAAAACAATATTTTTTACTTTTGCAATAATACATATCCAAAAAAAATTATAAAAAAACAAATGTATTCATCAGTTTAGGCCAATATATATTCTTCTACATATTTTTGATTTTAAAAATCCCAATCTGCGTATATTGATTGGTTCGCGCAAAAGTTGCCGCGTTTACAAACCATGAGAATAAATTTATGGCGTTTTTACTTTTATTTATTTTTTACTAGTAATGGCGGCGTTCTGTGAGTTTTAGTGGGACTCAACATTGCAGCGGACAAGTTGGACATTTTTTACACTTTTTTGGGACAGTGACATTTATACAGCGATCAGATCTAAAAAAAAAACACTGATTACTGTGTAAATGTCACTGGCAGTGAAGGGGTTGACCTGCAGGGGACAAAGAAGGGGTTAAGTGTGTTCCCTAGGCGTGCTCTAACTGTGTGAGGGCTGGGCTGGCAGGGGCATGAGAGATCTAACTGATCCTGAGTACAGGGCTCAGTAGATCTCTGTCATGCCGCCTGTCAAAACAGTGAACCGCCGTGTTTACATCGGCGGTTCCTCGTTCTTCCGCGTAGTCATCGAGTCCGCCCGACCCGCGGGCACAGTGAGGGAGTGCGCGGCGGGCACGAGAGTGCGCCCCTTAGACACGCCTGCGCAAACCGCTGTTTATAGACTGCGATTCGCGTTACGCTGCCACTCTGTAGCAGTAAATGTACGCGAGCCGGTCTTTAACCGGTTAAGAGCTTCCTGTCATGGCCTACAGGAGTTATCACAAGGTGGATAATGGTTGTAGTTACTTTTTTCCATTCAAACTTAAAATATTGTTTTTAAGTTCGGTCTGCTCATTACCCATATTTTGTATGAGTGGGTTTTGAGTACAGGTCAGTAGGTTGGATCTCCCAGTAACTTCTTGTATCTCCCAGAGAGGAAAATACAGCTTGGAGAATTCCTCTTATGAATGTGATACTTAGTGGAAAGCACTGATACATAAGTCTTGCCTCAGACGTCTCCAAGAGATAGTGGAAGAAGTGGCAGGTAATTAAACGTACAAGTATTTGCCCTAAACTGAAATGTATACAATCCACTTCAGCTCGGGAAAATTTGCCCCCCTTCATTACCATGCCATTTTTTGTGATGCGGCACTGCATTACTTTAACTGACATTTGCACAGTCGTGCGACACTGTACCCAAATTAAATTTATGTCCTTTTCCACACAAATAGAGCTTTCTTTTGCTGGTATTTTGATCACCTCTGCGTTTTTTATTTTTTGCGCTATAAACAAAAAAAGAGCCACAATTTTGAAAATAAACCAATATTTTCTGCTATAAAACATATCCAATAAAAAAAATGTGAAAAAACTATTTTCTTCATCAATTTAGGCCAATATGTATTCTGCCACATATTTTTGGAAAAAAAATCCCACTAAGCGTATATTGATTGCTTTGCGCAAAAGTTATAGCGTCTACAAACTATGGCATATTTTTATTTTACTTTTTTTTACTAGTAATGACAGCGATCAGCGACTGATAGCAGGACTGCGATATTGTGGCGGACAAATTGGACACTAACTGACAATTTTTATACTTTTTGGGGACCTGTGACACTAATACTGTGATCAGTGCTAAAAAATATGCACTGTCACTGTACTAATGACACTGGCTGGGAGGGGGTTATCATCAGGGGCGATCAAAAGGTTAAATGTGTTCCTAGCCAGTGCTTGTGTACTATGGGGGAGGTGCTTTTACTAAGGAAAGGCATTGATCCATGTTCCTGCTTTGCAGAGAGAGACACAGGATAAATGCCTTCCCTACTGATAGAACGGCAATTTGCCTTGTTTACATTGGCAGATCGCTATGCTGCCTGTGTACTGAACAATCGGCTGGTGCCGGCAGACATCGAGTGATCACACACAGTGGGAGTGGGTCGTCGGTGGCATGCGTGCGCGTCCCAGACCCGGAAGTGTCAGATCACATACTAGGTACGTGATCTGGCGCAGAGCGGCCGCCCTGCCACAGTATATGTGTGGTGGGCGGTCGTAAAGTGGTTAATTGAGAATAAACTTTCAGGCTATAATGCATTCATGTTGTTTGTAGCTCAACAGCTGCAGAACCACCAGCTATCCAATGGAACCTTCTGTGTGTGAATGAAACTCTAGGGGTTAATCATTTTCTCTATATCTGCAGAGCTGTTCTTTACTGACTGGAGAGGCATTAGATGAGAGCCTGGCATTGCCCAGAAACGTAATGCACAATAATATATTAAATGTGTTAATCCTGTACAGAGCTATCACAAACCGCATAGATCTCTGTTCGCATCCCCATAAAATGCAGTTTGGTATTACAGGTTGTATTGCCATGGGAGATATTGCTGAGAACACAAGAGTAACTGAAAGTATATTATCTGAATTTCATTAAGTGATTGGTTTCCCAACACGACTGCAAATATTGGCCTTTAACTAGGTATAAGTATCCCCAGGACAATATGTATTTGTCCTACAATAAAAGATTACCACCTTGAATGCCCATGCCATCTTCTTTACAATTCACAATCTGGATGGGAGTTCTAATAGGGAGCATGTAGAATAGGCTGTAAGAATGAATCAGAAACATACAGAAGTTATAAGAGAAAACCTAAATATCCTCTCCATATTCAAGGCCTGCATTGGACAATGCCCACTTCCCACCTCATTCTCAATACTTCCTCTTCCCTTTCATTGCAGTTCTTCTTTGCTTAAGCTCTACTGTGTGGTGGTACCAATCACTAGCACCACCCTGCCTTAGTGTCACAAATATTCTACAGACTGCAAGAGATCTTTCTGAGGAGTAGAATCAGAAATAATATGTAGCAGGGTTAGGAATGTAGACTTCGTGTAGATATGAGTGTATGTATGAGTAGAACATACAACACAAGATTTGGGCCAATTTCATGTTTTGGGCATTTACAGAAAAATACATATGGTGCAGCTCTACTATTCCTGGGCTGGGGAATTATTACCATTAGCAATCTGTATCATGCAAAGTATCACTTGATTATATACCAGGATGCTTGATGAGATTATAAATAAACAACCATCACCAAATATTATGGTACAAACCATTGCTTATACATAATTTACTAAAACATCCAATATACCGTACATACTGTACATCCATTACACATTTTGTTATGCAACTTTGATTTGTGTGAATTTTATCTACAATCACTGTAACTAAAGAGCCTTTTATCACTTTTTTAACCACTTAAGGACCGGAAGGATTTCCAGCTTTTGGACCGGAGCCCTTTTTTCAATTTGGCACTTCGCCGCTTCAAATGGTAATTGCACGGTCATGCAATGCAGTACCCAAACGAAATTTGCGTCCTTTTTTTCCCACAAATAGAGCTTTCTTTTGGTGGTATTTGTTCACCACTGCGCTTTTTAATTTTTGCGATATAAACAAAAATATAACGGGAATTTTGAAAAAAAATGATATTTTCAACTTTATGTTATTACAAAAATACAATAAACTAAATTTTAGTCATAAATTTTTGCTAAAATGCATTCAGCCACATGTCTCGGGTAAAAAAAAAGCCAAATTGTGTATATTTATTGCTTTGCGCAAAAGTTATAGTGTTTACAAACTAGGGTACATTTTCTGGAATTTCCGCAGCTTTTATTTTATGACTGCCTATCTCATTTCTTGAGGTGCTAAAATGGAGGGGCAGTAGAAAACCCCCCCAAATGACCCCATTTTGGAAAGTAGACACCCCAAGGAATTTGCTGAGAGGCATGTTGAGCCCATTGAATATTTTATTTTTTTGTCAGAAGTGATTGAAAGATGACCAAAAAAAAAAAAATTACACAAAGTTGTCACTGAAATTATATATTGCTCACATATTCCATGGGTATGTGTGGAATTACACCCCAAAATACATTCTGCTGCTTCTCCTGAGTACGGGGATACCCCATGTGTCAGACTTATTGGGAGCCTATCCGTGTACGGGACCCCGAAAACCAATCACCACCTTCAGGATTTCTAAGGGCAAAAATGTATGCCTTCACCCCACACTACCTATCTCAGTTTTGGAGGCCATAAATTGCCCAGATAGCACAAACCCCCCCCAAATGACCCAATTTTGGAAAGTAGACACCCCAAGCTATCTGCTGAGAGGCATG
>BLSH010436261.1:172233-193506 GCA_018402905.1 Glandirana rugosa
AATCGCTCCATGAGACTGTGCGTGCGTGCGTGTAATCCCATCCACGATCTATAATAACACTATAGACTAGTCTCGTTATAGACGCTAGACTAGTCTATATATAATCGCAGGGGGAATCTAATCCCAAGATTTTTTGCGTCACAATCACCCTAGTCGGGTCTATTGACGATTGTGGACGTAAATCGGGGAGGCGGGTAGGGTCGGGTGGGTTCACGTCCTAGTCATCTAGCGACAGTGAATGTTTTGTGTCGTGTG
Organism: Glandirana rugosa; assembly: GCA_018402905.1. NCBI lineage: Eukaryota > Metazoa > Chordata > Amphibia > Anura > Ranidae > Glandirana > Glandirana rugosa. The sequence continues at coordinate 172,489 of BLSH010436261.1, forward strand.
TATAGACGTCGGAAGCGTCTCTAGTCCGGGCTAGGGACGTAAGGGGGATGCTAATATATATCTGATCAGATCGCAGATATTGCTCTGATCAGATATCACAATAATATCTAGCACCTACCCTAATGTGCGTGCGTGCGTGTCAGAGTACCTCGCTAACTGATCCTGCCTGGCGTTTACGCTGACCCTAACGCACACTAAAAAATAACTGGGGTCACCGCCGGGCGATTGGGGGTTAAAACCTATAAAAGGTAAATACGGCGGATAATCTGATTGAAAAAAAAACTATCTATCTAGCTAGCGTCACCCATGACACTTTTACGGTGATCACAGGTGACAGGGGGCAATCAAGGGGTTAAAACCTTTATTGGGGGGGGGCAGGGGGGGTATTTTCACCTAACTAGGCCTAGTACTAACCTAACCTAACACTGATTTAGCGTCACAAGGTCACATGTACAGCGATCGCTAAAAATCAGATCGCTGCACTATGTGATAGTGTGACAGGAGGGTGACAGGTAGTGAAAGGGTTAACTGGGGGGCGATCAGGGGGCGATCTAGGGGTTAAATGTGCCTATGTGGCCTGGTGTTAGTGTAGTGTTGGTGCACTCACGTTTCTAGATGCTTCTTCTTCCTCTCTGATGTCGAAAAGGACTTCAGGGAGGAAGAGCAGTGAACTTCCCCTGCCTCTGTTTACATTTACAGAGGCAGGGGAATAATGTCATTGGCAAAGGCGATCTACAGTGCCAGGCCAAAAATCATTGGCCTGGCGCTGTAGATTGAAAGGCCCTCTGCCGAATGCCGTTGCAGCGCCCGCGCGCACACGGCGTGAGTTCGCGGCCGCCGTCGTATGACGGCGGTTCGCGTTACAGAGCCACTTTGCCGCCGTCAATCGCCGATCGGCGGTCGGCAAGTGGTTAACTATATATTTTTTATTACATATATTTTCCACCCATTGGCTTCACATTGAAAATGTGTTTTTTTATATATACAGTATCTCACAAAAGTGAGTACACCCCTCACATTTTTGTAAATATTTTATTCTACCTTTTCATGTGACAACACTGAAGAAATGCCATTTTTCTACAATGTAAAGTAGTGAGTGTACAGCTTGTATAATAGTGTAAATTTGCTGTCCCCTCAAAATAGCTCAACACACAGCCATTAATGTCTACTCTACTTGTCTATACTACTTGATTATACTGTTTAGAATAGGTGGTCACAATGTGTATGCCCTTCTTATTACTTTGAAACTGTTTTCTAGCATTGGGACCTCCTGCGTTTTTTAGCATACTATCCCTGTCTCTATTTTCCGCCTTGACCCTGCCATCAACGATCTGATGCTCGTTGTAACCTGTTTTCTCCAACCTGTCTGATACCACAGCACATTCTTTTACAAAGTCCTCATGATTAGAGCAATTCCTTATGGCTCACACAAATTCCCCAACTGGCAATGCATGTATGGTATGAGTGGGGTGGCAACTCGTGGCGAACAAATTGGCAGTGCACTGTTTCCTAAAAGTTTTGGTAGTCAATCCACCATTCTCAATGTTACCTGTGAGTGTGACATCCAGATAATTGATGCTCTCTGAGTGAAAATTTTGACTGAATTCTAAGTTAAGATGGTTATTATTTAAGTACTGGATGATATCATAGAGACTGGTCCCTGCCACACTAGGACTAAGTCATCTATGTAGTGACAGTACCAGTTAATGTACTCTCTGAAAGGATTATCACATGAAAAGAGGAAAACCTCCTCCCACCAACCCATATACACATTTGCCAGTGAAGGGGAGAATATGGCTCCCATCAAAGCACCCTGGCGTTGCATATAGAAGGTGGAGTCGAACATGAAATAGTTGTGTTTCAATAGAAACTCGATGACTAGGTACAGAAATCCGTACAATTCCTTACTGTAATGACTGTAAAGTGTAAGATGGTATTTAATAGCTTCCAAAGCTAAGCTGTGCGGTATGCATGAATACAGTGCCTTGACATCAACCATGATCCAGACACTGTGAGCTGACCATTGTATTTCATGTGTGTGGGCTAGAAGATGACCAGTATCCCTAAGGTACCCTGGTAAGGCGGGTGACGAGAAGCTGAAGATGTTCGTCAACCCACTCGCTGAGCCTCTCCAATAGAGACCCTGTGTCCGCTACAATAGGGTTACCTGGAACAGGAGAAAGTTGTTTATGGACTTTCGGGAGATGATGAAAAATTGGTGTAATTGGTTTGTCAATCATCAACTAATCCATCATAATCTTTGGTCCAATATACCTAATTAACTGCCTTCATCTAAAAGATGTTTCATGGTACATTGGATGGCTGGAGTAGGATCCACACTGAGCATACGATAGGTGTTCACATCATTCAGCTGTCTCAGTGCTTCTGCCCTATAGCCATCAGCATCTAAAACAACTACCAGCCCATCCTTATCGGCTTTCCGTATGACAATATCTTGTCTTCCCTTAAGTTTCTGGAGGGCAATATATTCAGCCTTAGTCAAGTTTAATTCCTCAGGGTGTCTATGGAATTTAGAAGACTCTTAATTTTTTCAATTCTGTTTCAACTATATGTTGGAAAGATTCAACAGCTTCTCTGCAAGCCTGAATGGGGTAGAAATATCTATCACTTTTTATTAATACCATATTGTCCCCCTTCAGACTCGGATTGAAGACTTTCTAGGGCAGATATCACAGTTAAGTAATCCAAAAGAAATTTGAGCTGCTTTTCTTATAAACGTATGTTTTAATATTACATTATCATGCTTTGATGAAGGCCTAGACCGAAACATGTCAGCGTTTTGGATGTTTTTACTGCTTTTGATGCTACAATAAAGTTTTCATGAAGAAGCTGTCGAGTTGCCGGATTTCAATTATTATGGATCTACTGTGAACTTTATCAGCCAGAGCACCGACCACTCTGCACACTAATGATTTATACAGCGGTAGAGCTTGGGTGAGTTTTTATTCATACTAAGTTATAAAGGCTGGGCTGGCAGAGGACAGAGAGTTAGTCACCAGTATTGCCTGTGTCTCCCTGCAACTGATTTATCTCCATTATTGGGCATTCATTGTTATACTGTGTCTTTGCGTGGCCATCTTAATAGAAGCAGGACTTTGCTTCCTCGTGTCAGATCTTCCAGCAAGGAAAAGAGGGAGCAGTGAGTAGCGACATCACCAAATCTCACTATAGGTCTCTTGACACAATCAATCAGAAGCTGCAGTGCCTTAGTTCTTACACTGTGCACAAACAACTGTGAGGCTCTAGGCACAGGAGTACCTAGGCACCCTCACATATCAGGAAGTGCACTGCTATTTTTTAGTTAACTTAACCTGAATCTAAAGACAATCCTTTTTTATAGTTGCAAATACAGTAGGGAAGGGCTAGAACCCCTATAAGGTTTTTTTTTTGGCTGCCTGACTGCCTGTGTCCCTACATTGGAGCAGAATGGGTGGATGACATATACATATCCACTCTATCTGCAGAACGGACTTGAACAGAGCCTGCTCTGCTCTATGGGCAGCTGGGAGTAAATGGATTGCACTGTCCGTTTAAATCCGGCTACCTCCACTCCACCTAAACTGAAGAAGAGGGAATCCTTTGCCATTTTTTTTTTAGCGGACCTAATCGAACCCGGACATAGGCGAGTGTATATGGATATGAGGCTTCATGTACACTACAGCTCCTAAACTGGAGTTTAGGAGCTTTTTGCGTTTTTTTGCCAAAGCTCCTAAACTCAACTCCATAAAAGCCTATGTGTCAATGTATACATAGGCTTTCTTTTAGCAAAGTTTAGGAGCTGCTGTGGTTAGGGGAGCTTCAACCTCCCTCTCCTGAATGGAAGAATTACGTTCAGGATAGGAAAGTTTTGACTGATGGTCGCAAAATGCAGCAAAATTGCGGTCAAATCATGGCGCGATTTTGCATTTTCCGGTCAAATTAGGCTATGTGTACAGTAAAGCCTAAGTCCACTTACACCTGCCTGTCCATAGGGGTGAATGGGCCCTGAAAAACTGACAGGCCAACCTGATTGGAATGCCTGTCTGCAAGGGGACTAATGGGAAAGCCAATATTTTACAGTTGTCACTAAAACTGGTGGTGAGAGTATATTTTTCAGAGGGGACACATCTTCTACGGACAATCATCTAAGAGGGGATTTTTCATTATTTGGAGAGATTTAATTTTACTTCCTGTTGTGTCTCTGGAATAGTAAGTGCAAATCTCACCAACAGGACACAGACAGCACAAAAAGGACAGATGCAATGGTTTTGCACAGAGTGGCCCTGAACCTTCTCTTCTGGAGTCCCCGCCAGTGTTCCCCCATAGCAAGTCATTTGCTATGGGGGCACTTATGCTTGCTCAATCCTGAGCCAGGCTGTGTGTGTCTGTTGACACATATACTGTGGCTCAGTCCCACTTCTGTTCAGTCCTCACAGGGTTTGATTATGAGCCTCCATATTCTGTTATCCTGTAAGGAGAGGGAGAGCAGTGCTGCTGCTCATGGTCAAGATCGGGCTCAGGTAAGTATTTAGATTGGGCCGAGGGGGAGCTGAACATGAAAGGTTTTTATACCGTAATGCAGAAAATGCATTAAGGTAAAAAAACTTTAGAATTTACAACCACTTTAAACTTTAATTTTAAAACAATGACATACATTGGATGCTAGGATATATAATATGGTATAATATTATAATGTATTATGATAAATCCTAAAGCAGGGAGGCAAGAATTTTATTTTTCTTCGCAGCACCACACATCTCTTGGGGGAGATAATTTACATGCCACCCTCACATCTAGTGCCGCAAACAAAAAGTGCATACATTAAGATGAATGCAGAGTGAGGATCTTTACATTGAAATAATGGGCATATGGAGGTAATATAGTGTAAATAACAAGTCTTTATAGAGAATTTGTTAAAGCACCAATATTTATTGTAAAAAAAGTTTAAAAAAAGATACATTCATATCACATTATAAATGAGATATTATCAAAGGCAGAGGACACGGCACCAGGACATATTTTTAAAGTACAGCTGATCGTAAAATGTCTGGTTTGTTTTATTATGGAGTGAATGCATAATACAATGTACAATCAAAGCTTCTGAGATCTAATGTACCGTATAAAGATGTATAATTTAATACGTTAAATTATTAATGCTGCATTCCACTGGAAACTATGTACAATAACTGCAGCTACAGTGATTTATTTATACTCTGCTATTCTTCACTCTTTTCATATAGCTCAAATGCTGCATAAACTCCAGAGCATGAGGATTAAATGTGTGTCACACTATGGGAAGAGGTCCTCAAGACTGGTTTAGAGGATACATTTTTCAAAAGAGGAATTTATTATACATTTCAGTGCTCTTTTGATTGGCTATCATTGCTTCAATCTTGAGATATTAGTTACCTGTGAAGTTCCCATTTGGATCCATGCACCCCTATGTGTTTTGGTGCTTATCAATGTGTGTACACTGGCTAGCCATTGTTTTAAATGGTGCCTGGTCACACCCGATCACATGCTTGTTCCTATAGCATTGCCTGTTTATCTAATTGTCCAAAAAAGGAAGCTTTGCACTTCATGACAATTGTGGGGTACAAACTATAAGAAAATTGGGTGAACGATCATCTGACTTTCCTCGTTGTTTCACAGCAAATCGGAACCGATGAAAGAAAATTTGTACAAAAATTCTCGTACGACAAAGGCTTTTTTGGTTGTTGTTTATTGTTTCTGATCATGTACAGCCTTTCGTTTCTGATTTTTCTTGTGTGGAAATCATATGAAAATGGTACACATTAAGTGAAAATTGCTCATTCTGTTCCCGTAGGAGAACAATTTTGGAGCTTGTCCCTTCGGAAATTTTCATTCAGAAGGCTGAATCGGCTGTGAAAAATTGTGTACACGCTATGCGGAAATCTTACGAGGGTTCTTTAAACTAAAATTCTCACCCGATTTTCTTAGTGTGTACGAGGGTGTATCAACACCATATCTTATCCATGTTACACATGAGACTAGTCTGGAGCTGTTACAGTACAATAATAATCATAGGGGTCAATTCCAGTATGGTGTGCGATAAGAATAATCTATTCATCAGGTCACACCTGTGTGACTTGATGACACGAGTTGGCTATTTTATTTATGTGTAGGCACTCATAGGACCTATTGATGATATGGTAGCACATGGAAAAGCAGGATTCCTGATAATGCACAGAAAACAAAAAATGCGCAGGGAAGTGTAAATGCAAACTTTAGAATATCTACCAGCCTGAATGACTTCTTTTGCCAAATGTATGATATATATTCATCTATATTATATAATATGTGCTAGCTTATTAATTGTTTTTGCAACCCTCTACTCTTCTTGAGCCACCTTTTCACCATATTTCACCTGTCTGTCCCCTTCCTTGTGGCTCCCTTTTTCAGCTACTGTTCAGTTCAGATCTTGGGACAAGCCTATAATCTGTCCAAGTGCAATATATATTATGTTCCTGTGAATGCTTCTTTTTCCATTACCTGACACGGCTAACCCTGTCACTGCTGATAAATGAGTAGATTTCCTTGAACTTGGATTCACATATAACAGAGCAGATTCAGAGACAACTGAATATTTGAAAAATGTATCAATCTACCAAGTGAATCAATTCACTTTTACTTCCCCTTAAACTGTGCTTTAAGGGCTTTAAATGAACCCTAGGGTTCCTCCAGAGGTTGCTGAGGCAATTTGTGCCTCTCGGATAAATTCCCACTTACACCATTGATGTTTTTACCTATCTGTAAGGGGGCAATTCTTCCCAATGACCACACGAGTAAGGAGCATTCTTCCCATTGACTCTCACACGAATATATCATGAATTATAGATATAGTCATTTTAAGTAGGGGTTCCCGAGACCAGAAAGTTATTTTAAGTGTTCCTCTGTGTTGAAAAAGTGGCTGTAAAGGCAGAAGTTTTTTTACTTTCATGTATTCTATGCATTAAGATAAAAAAAACCTTCTTTGTGCAGCCTCCCTAATACTTACCTGAGCCCCATCTCTATCCAGCGATGTACACGAGTGCCTCGGCTGTCCGGGCCTCTCCCTGCTGATTGGCTGAGACATTGGCTCCCGCTGCTTTCAATCAAAGTCAATTAGCCAATCAGGAGAGAGAGGGGACGGAGCTCAATTCGGGTGTCCCCATAGCAAGCTGCTTGCAGTGGAGGTACTTGACAGGAGGGAGGGGCCAGGAGCACCGAAGAGGGACCTGAAAAGAGGAGGATCTGGGCTGCTCTGTGCAAAACACAGCTTGCTAAACCAAAGGGAATTTCCTATTTATTAGATTGATGTCAATATGTTGATGGGGCCTGTGGGAGGGGCTAATGTGTAAATTGACATGTTTCATTGGTTACTTACTTATATATTAGTGTTCTAAAATCATCTTCAAATTGTGTGGGAAAAGCCTATATCAGCCGCAGGGAGCCATATTAGTTTTCTAAAATCATCTTCAAATTGTGTGGGAAAAGCCTATATCAGCGGCGGGGAGCCATATTAGTGTTCTATAATCATATTAAAATTGTGTGGGAAAAGCCTATATCACCCGCGGGGAGCTATATTAGTGTTCTAAAATCATCTTCAAATTGTGTGGGAAAAGCTTATACCAGCCGCGGGGAGCCATATTAGTGTTCTAAAATCATCTTCAAATTGTGTGGGAAAAGCCTATATCAGCCGTGGGGAGCCATATTAGTGTTGTAAAATCATCTTCAAATTGTGTGGGAAAAGCCTATATCAGCCGTGGGGAGCCATATTAGTGTTCTAAAATCATCTTCAAATTGTGTGGGAAAAGCCTATATCAGCCACAGGGAGCCATATTAATGTTCTAAAATCATCTTCAAATTGTGTGGGAAAAGCCTATATGAGCCGCAGGGAGCCATATTAGTGTTCTAAAATCATCTTCAAATTGTGTGGGAAAAGCCTATATCAGCGGCGGGGAGCCATATTAGTGTTCTATAATCATCTTCAAATTGTGTGGGAAAAGCCTATATCACCCGCGGGAAGCCATATTAGTGTTCTAAAATCATCTTCAAATTGTGTGGGAAAAGCCTATATCAGCCGCGGGGAGCCATATTAGTGTTCTAAAATCATCTTCAAATTGTGTGGGAAAAGCCTATATCAGCCGCAGGGAGCCATATTAGTGTTCTATAATCATCTTCAAATTGTGTGGGAAAAGCCTATATCAGCCGCAGGGAGCCATATTAGTGTTCTAAAATCATCTTCAAATTGTGTGGGAAAAGCCTATTCAGCCGCAGGGAGCCATATTAGTGTTCTAAAATCATCTTCAAATTGTGTGGGAAAAGCCTATATCAGCGGCGGGGAGCCATATTAGTGTTCTGTAATCATCTTCAAATTGTGTGGGAAAAGCCTATATCACCCGCGGGGAGCTATATTAGTGTTCTAAAATCATCTTCAAATTGTGTGGGAAAAGCCTATATCAGCCGTGGGGAGCCATATTAGTGTTCTAAAATCATCTTCAAATTGTGTGGGAAAAGCCTATACCAGCCGCGGGGATCCATATTAGTGTTCTAAAATCATCTTCAAATTGTGTGGGAAAAGCCTATATCATCCGCAGGGAGCCATATTAGTATTCTAAAATCATCTTCAAATTGTGTGGGGAAAAGCCTATATCAGCCGCAGGGAGCCATATTAGTGTTCTAAAATCATCTTCAAATTGTGTGGGAAAAGCCTATATCAGCCGCAGGGAGCCATATTAGTGTTCTAAAATCATCTTCAAATTGTGTGGGAAAAACCTATTTCAGCCGCGGGGAGCCATATTAGTGTTCTACATTTTAGAACACTAATATGCCTCCCTGTGCCTGCAATAGGCTTTCCTCATACACTTTGAAGATGATTTTAGAACACTAATATGGCTTTATGCGGCTGAAATAGGCTTGTCCCACACAATTTGAAGATGATTTTAGAACACTAATCTTTCCCTTAAAGCAACAGCTGGAACCTTTCCCTGTACAACTTGATGATGATTTTAGAACATTAATCTTTCCCTTAAAGCAACAGACTCTACCTAGTCCAGTCAGATCGTTCTGTGCAGCAGGATGAGGTGTGCAATCTGTCCCTCAAAGCACCAGTACTAGTATCTCTCCCTAGTCCACAATCAGATCGTTCAGTAATGCAGGATGAGATGTTCTGCAATCTGTCCCTCACACAGCCAGCAGCATCCTCTCCCTAAATTATCCTGAGAGCATATGACATGCAGCACGGTGACTCCAGCCCCATATAAAGGCTGGGTCACATGGTGCACTGGCTAATCACGGCCATGCCATTAATAGGCATGGCTGTGATGGCTTCTAGGGAAAACCAGTGAAACACTTGTTGATTGGCTGCCCTTGGCAGCTTTTCAACACGTGTAATAAAATACCACAACCCCGGACCCGAACCCGGACTTTTTTTGAAAAGTCCGGATTCGGGTCCGGGTCCCGGACACCCAAAAGTTTGGTACGGACCCAAACTTTACAGTTCGGGTTCGCTCAACTCTAGTGGCCACCATTATTTTCCAGAACTACCTTAACCCTCTTTTATGGAGTTCACCAGGGCTTCACAGGTTTCCACTGGAGTCCTCCTCCATGACGACATGACAGAGCTGTTGGATGTTAGAGACCTTGCGCTCCCTTACCTTTCATTTGAGGATGCCCCACAGATGCTCAATAGGGTTTAAGTCTGGAGACAAGCTTGGAGTCCATCACCTTTACCCTCAGCTTCTTTAGCAAGGCAGTGGTCATCCTGCAGGTGTGTTTGGGGTCGTTATCATGTTGAAATGCTGCCCTGCGGCCCAGTCTCTGAAGGGAGGGGATCATGCTCTGCTTCAGTATGTCACAGTACATGTTGGCATTTATGGTTTCCTCAGTGAACTGTAGATCCCCAGCACTCATGTTGCCCCAGACCATGACACTCCCACTACCATGCTTGACTGTAGGCAAGACACACTTGGCTTTGTACTCCTCACCTGCTTGCCCCTACACATGCTTGACCCCATCTAAACCAAATACGTTTATTTTGGTCTCATCAGACCACAGGACATGGTTCCATGCTTCCAGTAATCCATGTCCTTGGTCTGCTTGTCTTCAGCAAACTGTTTGCAGGCTTTCTTGTGCACAATCTTTATAAGAGGCTTCCTTCTAAGATGACAGCCATGCAGACCAATTTGATGCAGTGTGCGGCGTATGGTCTGAGTACTGACAGGCTGACCCCTCACCCCTTCAACCCCTGCAGCAATGCTGGCAGCACTCATATGTCTATTTCCCAAAAGCAACCTCTGAATATGACGCTGAGCACATGTACTCAACTTCTTTGGTTGACCATCTAGGCATGTTCTGAGGGGAACCTGTCCTGTTAAGCCGCTGTATGGTCTTGACCACCATGCTGCAGCTCAGTTTCAGTGTCTTGGCAATCTTCTTATAGCCTAGGCCATCTTTATGTAGAGCAACAATTCTTTTTTTTCAGATCCTCAGAGAGTTCTTTGCCATGAGGTGCTATGTTGAACACCTGTAGCCAGTATGAGAGAGTGAGAGTGATAACACCAAATTTAACACACCTGCTCCCCATTCACACCTGAGACCTTATAACACTAATGAGTCACATGACACCGGGGAGGGAAAATGGCTAAACTGGGCATAATTTGGACATTTTCACTCAGGGGTGTACTCACTTTTGTTGCCAGCCCGGTTGAAAGAATGTCTAGCTTTGCCACTGGGTAGTATTCATGTATGTAGTTTCAATCATTTTTCCCCTTCCCCTTCTTTCATCCAGACTGTACATAGTAACCTCTTGCTGCCCGCGCTATAGCTGAAAGATGGTTACAGCGCGGGCCTAAATTTCCAGAAGGATGTCCATGTATGTCCTCCCGTGCATGTGATGCCTGCGCACCCCCAATCCTTGGCCCCTTAGCCAATGATATAAACAGAAGCTGGTAATCAGCGTGAGGAGAAAAAAAAAAAGCTGATTACCGACTTGGGTAAACGGTACATCGGTCCCGCACACCCCAGACCCACTGCTGCTAAGCAGTGCCCACCAATGCCACCTACCAGTGCCTACCAGTGCATATTAGCACTGCTAAGTAGTACCCACCAGTGCCACCTACCACCAGTGCCCACCAGTAGCACCTATCAATGCCCACCAGTGCCACCTATCTGTGCCCACCAGTGCACCTATATCAGTTCTGCATATCAGTGTCACCTACCAGTGCCTATCAGTGCCACCCATCAGTGCACATTAGTGCCACATTAGTGCCACCTATCAGTGCCCATCAATGCCACCTATACCTGCAGCCTCATCAGTGCCCACCAGTGCTGCCTCATCAGTGCCACCTATCTGTGCCCATCAGTGCCGCCTTATCAGTGCCTATCAGTGCAGCCTATCAGTGGCCATCAGTGCAGCCTATCAGTGCCCATCAGTGCAGCACCATCAGCGCACATCTATGAAGGACAAAAATTACCTGTTTGCAAAACTTTATAACAAACTATGAAAATGATTTTTTTTTCAAAATTTTCGGGGTTTTTTTGTTTGTTTAGAAAAAAATAAAAACCCCAATAGTACATGGTATATTGTAGCATGACGGTGCAATAATCATTCAAAGTATGAAAGTGCTGAAAGCTGAAAATTGGCCTGAGCAGGACTGGGGTTTACGTGCCCAGTAAGCAAGTGGTTAAAGTGGTTCTAAAGCCTTAAGGCTTTTTCCCCTAATGCATTCCATGCATTACGGTAAAAACCTCCTGTACTGCAGCATCCCCACCTTATACTTGCCTGAGCCTAATCCAGATCCAACGATATGCATAAGAGCAGCAGCTCTCACCGCTGTCTCCCCCCTCACTGGGCAAATTTATAGTACCATGAACCATCAGCTCCTGCTGCTGTCAATCAAATGCTGTGAGTGACCTCATAGAAAGCCAAAAAGGAGGAACCTTTAGTGCCAGCGGGGGACTCCAGAAGAGGAGGATCGGGCTGCTCTGTGCAAAACCATTGCACAGAGCAGGAAAGTATAACAAGCTTATTATTTTCCGTTTAAATAAAAACAGAAGCTTTAAGCCCCTTCCACGCAGGGAGGAATCTGCCAAGAGTCCGCTTGCTCAGCAGGGAATCTGTCCACTGATCCCAGCTGAACAATTGGATAGCTGGTCTATTTCCGCTCCAGTTATGCAGAGCGGGCACAGACAAAGCCTGCTGTCCTCCATGGGCAGTTAGATGTAAACGAACCACTTGTCCGTTTACACCCGACTCTTATTCGATTTGATCCACTGAACAGATGGGAAACGGATCCCCATCCATCTGTGTTAACAGATCAAATTGGATGTAGACGTGTGTAAACTGACACACCTGCCGCTCCATAGAGGAGAATGGAGAGTCCTATCGGGTCCGCCTAGAAAACTGACTGGTGACCCGATCGGTCCCCCCATGTAAAAGGGGCCTTAATGTTACTTTAAGCTTCTGGAGTCATTCCTGATATGTTTTTTCCATCAGACCTTTCAATATTTTGTTGCTTTTTATTCTGGGTATATTTAGAGTAGTTTTGATTATTTAATTAAGTGTTTTTTGTGTTTTCTCTCTTTTTCTTTACTTGATTTTTATTTGTTTATTATTACTTTAAATTCTTTACTTTATGTTTTTTGACTGTCTGTTTTTTCTTTTTGTAAAGAAAGCCTTAAAGAGGAACTGCAGTCTGCTCACATAATTTGTAATAAAAACATCTTTGACATTCTGAAGCCTCCCTCCAAACACTTTGCATATTTTTTTATATATACTGTGATTCTGTACTTGCCAAATATGCTGCAGAAATCTCCCTCCACTAAATCTGGCTGCATCCATTTTATCTGTGGGCAGCTGAAGCTGTTGCCTGTTCACTTCCTAGATTTACACAGACACACAGAGGCACACCTCCAGCCCTGCAGCTTTCATTGACCCTCTTATGACTCATCCCTCTCCCTTCCTGGCAGAGCTGTGCATGATGTCAAACGCCAAGGCATTTTACCAGACAAGAAACAGGAAGTGGCCCGTATAAGGTATTTACTAGCAAAAAAAATGTTTTACTATCCAAAGTTAAAACAAGAAGGGCAGAGGATTTAATAGATGGAAAGATGAAAAAATGACAGAGGTTCCACTTTAAATAGAGGAGTTAAGAAGGGTCCATTTTTTGGCAGAAAAACATGTTCAGGGTAACTTAAAATGTATTCCATAACACCCATGAGCCATTTAAAGCCCAAATACATCCCCAAAAAAATAAATTAACGGGACTCTGTTAAGAGAAAAGTTTGGGGGCTGCCATTGCTGAAAGGGCCAGGCGCCTGGCTGTGTCTATTGTCATGACTTTGAAGTCACAGACCTGGATCGAGCTTGTTGTAAAAACACTTTCTTATCTCCATACTTCATCCAGGTCAGAGAGTTAGAAAGCATTCAAGTATAACTATGACATCCAGGGAACTAGTATGCTCAAACAAGAAATCAGTATTGGCAGCCCCATCCTTTTCTCATGATAGAGTGACTTTAATTTTGCCTTACCAATTGACTCCAGTGTATTTTGATAAATACACTGATTTTCACAGAAAATGAAAACTCAAGTTTACTCCTACATGTATCTGATACAACTAAGGTGAGTATGGATTGGCCAGTGCTACACAGCAAAATAACGCCAATTGGAAAGCAATGAATGTTGGATTATTACTATGTCAGATACACAGATATAGTATGATAAACACTAAATAGATTTTTAACCACTGTATGAATTACTGAATAAAGAACATGTTAGGTTCCATGCACACTACCGTTTTTCTTCTGCTCCTAGAAGCTAATTGGTGTTATCCTGTGTGTCCATGCACACTACTTTAGGCTTTTAACATTTTTGAGCTTCAGCGTCTAGGAGCAGAAAAAAAAATAGTTTTTGTAGAGTTACCTGGAGCGTTTTTCCAGCAGAAACACTCCTAAAACGCTACAACAAAAAGCTTTTACCAGCATTTTTTTATCCAGTGATTTTTCCAGCATTTTTTTAGCTTAAACGCTAGTTTGCACAGAGCCTTATAATATTTGCCTGTAGCAATAACATAATCTAATTGGTTAATATGGCTAACTGAACTGTGCTGAATATTAAAAATAGTTTCCTTTTATTTTCAAAGTCTGTATGTGTAAATACTGTATAAGCTTAAACAGTACAGATTACTATTCTAAAAATGAAAACTTATATCAGCGCATCGTATAAATGCCAGGTATCAAAGAAAAAAAATTGCTTTCGAAATGGATTTTTGAAAAGATTGAGGACAAATGTGGCACAATGCAGCCACATATGTTATCACAGCTCACAGAACAGAGCTGCATTACTATGAAAGGCGAATCACCATGTCAATGGAGATACTCTACAGTGATCAGTTTCATGGTGCCCCAGGGACTAATCCTACATAATAACCTCTCCAGTCAATGGTCAGCCTACTTCAAAGTGGTTCAATGTGCTCTGAGATCACAGTAAGTAACAGTCACATATGGAATTCAAACACTGGCACATCCATTAGAGTTATATGCTCCTGATTGGAGCCCTTAATTTTGTATTGATTTTATGCAATGCTTTGCTTGAGGTGATTGTAGCTGTATTAGTGCAATTGTGCCAGAGAAAATTCAGTACTGTGCGTATCTCCCCTTCTTCAAGGTCCAAGCAGTACTCAACGCAATGCTTTAAAACCTCTTCTCACTGAGTACCTAATTCACAGGAATCCTCAATAATAATAGTAACCCATTATTAAATCGGTTAAAATACGTGTTTATGAATATTCTAAAATGTAATTAGGAAACAATATATTTACTTCATAAGAGATATTTTTTTTTCTTTAATTATAGTGTAACTATAACATATACAGTATACTGAACATAATTCTAATTAAAGTGTATTTAAACCAAAAGCAAATGTAGGGCCCTCGCCTAGAGGGGCAGCTGAAAATGACCTAGGTCTCCCTCACCTATCCAGAGGCTACCAGCACAGGTACTAATTTCAGAGCACACTAACAAAATTCAGGATCAGTCTAGGGGTGTCTTTTCAAAGATCTATTGTAGTATTTGAACAAGGATGGATAGAGGATGAGGGTGCAGGATACTTCAAAACATACGCAGCTCTTAGAGGAGAGATTCTCAAGCAAAGTTCTTCCATAGCAGCCTTAAGTATTTCTGGAAGTTGAGTGGACAGTCAGCAAGTCGGAGACTCTGTATGAGCAGTCACAGTCCTTGTAGCGAACTCTGGCATCTAACCCTCAAAGTACTGGCACACGTGGAGACAATGTCAAGAGAGAGCTACCAAACCAGCTTCCATGCAACACTCTTCCATGAAAGGGTTCCCTCTCCAGACCAGCTTCCCCAGGTAGTGTCTTTCACCAAGTGAGAGCTACCAAACCAGCTTCCATGCAACACTCTTCCGTGAAAGGGTTCCCTCTCCAGGCCAGCTTCCACAGGTAGTGTCTTTCACCAAGTTTCTCTAAGTCCAGGTTCCTCCAAGGCCCTCAACCAAGCACATGCTGAGGCCGAACAATTACAGTTCTTCTGTAATACACAGGCTGCCTCCCAGGAAAAAAACCCAGGAGAGAAAGCTCTGATCAGACCTCTGCCAAACATTATGTTCTCCCCAGCCACACCTTCTGGGCTTCCCGTCCATGGATTGGCTTAGGTCAGATAAATATTCATAATGCAGTGGTTGAGCCTCCTACTCTATTTCTGGAATCTTCTTCCAGAATCAGGCAGGTGCAATCAACCCCATTGGTTTTTAAGGATGCTGGCTGCTTAACAACCAGCTACAGCTGAAAGTTCATACATTCCTTAAATTTTGCGTGCTCGGGCCACTACTTTTTTAACTCATTTGTTTATTAAATTATTTTGTTTAGTGAATTGACTGTAACGCTATATTTATCAAGCGTTTTGCAATTTGAGGTAAATACTGCATAAAGGGATAGTGATGTGACGTTTTCAATACCGCATGTAATACGCTTTAGGGAATAGAGCCCACTATGTTTGTTTTTATTTACAATGGTAAATCTTTCAGTTTTAAATCTAATATTGACAAAATGACCTCCATGGCACTACCCGGCTTACAATGCCTGTTGTTTGACTATTACTTGCTTATTAGCCCTGCACAGTATAATAACCTCAAACTTTGAGCAAGATTTGCCAAATGGAATTTACTCATTCTTTTTTTATCCAGAAAAATGTTTATTAAAGAAATGGCTTAATAAAAGAGGGCATATCCAAAACTTCAATGCATCATGAACTCGTACATATATACATCCTGCTCTTCATCCCACATTAATCCCAAGTAATCTATCCATAACCATATCCGCCGGAGCAAGCCCCGACACATCTAGCGATGGTGCCCATATTCTTTCATATTTAGACATACTTCCCCTGTGTTGATATATACATTTCTCCATTCTCAATGTCACTCCTATATTTCTAACCCATTCCTTCACTGTGGGAGATTCTTCGGATTTCCAATGGATCATAATTAGTTCCCTCGCTTGGAATAAAACCCTGTGTACAGCTTCCCTGATATGTGGTTCCCATTCATATTCCTCCAGTGTGCCCAGCAAACAGGCCCTACTAGAGAGGGTACTCCCCCCCATCCCCATTTCACCCGGTTGATGCATAGTGCCTATCAGGTGCTGTAATCGGGCTGCCAAATAATACAGCCTTGGATTTGGCAGTGCCAATTCCCCTTCATCCTTAGGCCTCTGAAGGTGTTATAACTTTAGGCGTCTCTGCACATCTGTGGAAAAATCCGGGTAAAAGGAAATCCTGGTGCCATTATGTTGGATGTTAGCACAACCCTGTAGTGGAGTATTCTTGCCAACATAGATCTGGGTGGATTGCCCGGTGGTGGTGGGTGTGCAGGCACTCTATGCGCCCTTTCCACTGCAAATAGGGGAGAGAGGGTATTCTTGCCAAAAAATTCAATTAGCTAGCTCTTAACAAAAGCAGTGGGGTCTTTGCCCTCCACCTTCTCATGGAGCCCCACTATGCATACATTATTCCATCTAAGATGGTTTTCCATGTCTTCTGCTCTGTCATTTTCCTCTTTTGCCACCTGATATGCAGCTTTAGTGTCTCTGGAGATAGAAGGTAGTTGGTCTTCCATGTCACTAACCCTGCTCTCCACTTCTGTGGTTCTCTCCTGGATTTTTTGTAAGCCTTGATGGAGTAATGACACATTTTCTCTTAGCCCTCCAAACTGATCCTTCAGTACATTCACCGACGTTGTGCAGTTATGTACCGCTCTGCTGTTGTGGCTGCATGTGATTTCTCCCCCTGTGGCAGGTCCTGAGAGCTCGCTGGTCTGTCACACTGCTCTGTCTCCAGCTGCCTGCCCAGTTTCTATGCATAATATAGCATATCTTTTGGGGGGTCCTTAACCCATTTTTTTTCCCAGTCTTGGACGGCTTGAGGTCCTGGTCTTTTATTTTGTCTGTACTGCGGGGCGTCCCCTTCATCCCGGCCACGGCGGCGCCATCTTAGACGTCTAGGCTGGTGGCCTTGTTCTGTCCTTTCCAGGTCATCCCTCTTGTGCAGAGTGCCAGCAGAGGTTTCCCAGTGAGCACCGGGTTGTATTCTAGCTTGCTGGCCAGGTTATGTACCGGTACGTAGGCTGGGGAAGGGTCGTTGCCGGATCTATACCGGGAGCTGTGAGAGCTGCGTGCTCTCACATGCCTTTCCTGGCCACGCAACCTAAATCACTCATATTTGGTGACAAGTTGACAATGCAGAAGCCCAGTTGGGAAACATTTGGCACCCTGTTACAAGATGTATCTAAACAAGGGCTATCATGGCAGGGTCACAAGGTATTATTTTAATAAATGCTGCATATTTAAAAATACCTAAAATAACTTTTGAAACAAAATTAATATATCAAGTGTATATTATTGGTTCCTTTTTTAAATAAAATAATAAGCATGTCATACTTACTTGCTCTGTGCAATGGTTTTGCACAGAGCAGCCCCGATTCTCTTCTTCTGGGGTCCCCCACCGGCCCTCCTGGCTTCTCCTCTTCAGTGAGTGCCCCCATAGGAAGCCACTTCCTAGGAGGGCACTCGGGCGGGCTCACTCCCCAGCCGCCCTGTCTGCATCTATTGGCTCCTGCTGCTGTCAATCTGTCCAGAGAGGAGGGACAGAGGTGGGAGGGCCTCGAGTCTTATGCACAGCACTGGACTGTGAATGGGCTCAGGTAAGTATAAGGGGGACAGAGGGTATTCTACAGGGAAGGTTTTTTATCTTAATGCATAAAATGCATTAAAGGGTTTGTAACCCCCCAAAAATAAAAAAGGATCCTGTTCCTTTAAAGCATGTTATACAGCACAGTCCTTGTATCACCTGAAATACCAGGATGATCCTGTCTGGTTCTGCCCTCCCCTCTGTAAACTGACCATGGTTTATCATGGCTGCTGAGCCCTGACACTGTGGTCAGTTTACATGCCTCTGTCATCCGCAGGTCTCCTCTGTCCTCTCCCCCCTCCCCAACCACTGTAAGGTAAAAAACCTTTAGGCTTTAGAACCACTTTAATGACAGGTTTGCATTTTAGTTCTCAGGCATCACTAAATTACAGATGGCTTATTTCACTAAACTATAACAAATGTCATTTGCAATGGTGGGTGTTATATTTAGCAATGAGAGCTATTAAGCATTAAAAATACAGTAATAGTTATATACCTAAAAACAAGGATGGTAATGTTAAATTAGATGTGTCTTGTACCTTAGTAAATTGAGCCTACAGCTCGTAGATGTAATCTCATTGTACTGCTGGAGCATTCTGCAAGAGCTCCATTTTATGTGCACTCTGCTAATCTGTGTTCCTCGTAAAGCCTTCAATGAGAGTTATTTTCAGCCCACAGTTCCTCGTCCTATAGCTAACCAGAATTTACTACTCCAATGCCCTGCAGAGTCTGCCGTGAGCTGTTACAGAGAAACACAAAATGATAATAACAGATAAAAACCAAACACACTGCTCCTGGCAGATCTTACTTCTCATGTCCATCCCATATCACTGGATGCTGATCTGATTTGTTTTGCTGGAAGATAAATAACCAGAATATGAAGGATTCCCTGCACAATCAGACTATAGAAAACTCTTCTTTGTTTAGTACATAGCATTAGAAGCCTGAAAAGCTTCACAACCATATCCTGTGCAGTTTAATAAAGGAATGCTATTTATTCCTGCTGAACCGGCAAAAGTTCAAGTCATGGTTAGCCCTATTGATACCACCAGGCTTAATAAAATTTGTTTTAAAAATCATCTAAGCTGGGTGGCAGCAGAGATTCTTCTATCTTTGGTGTTTAGTGTGGATGGAGGAATTTGCTGAGAATGAGACATGTATGGCTGGCCTGATAAAAAAGTTTTCCAACAGTCCAATTGCACGGTGAACTCTGCATATTATTGCATGTAGCAACTGCCTCCATTTCCTTCTTTTATCTCTTCCTATTTATTCCCTTTTTATTTTCTCTGAAACTATAGGGAACTTAGATTTCCTTATTATTATTCTATTGATTTGACTGAGACAGCACTGACAGTTTTTCTGCAGCATTCACAGCTAGGAAGTTAATTAACCAAGCAATATATTTTGAATTATGGAAAAGAAGCAATATATTTTGAATTATGGGAGGAAAGAAGAGCACCTTGATGAAACTCATGCAAACACGGGGAGAACATGCAAAGTCCATGCAAATGTTCTCTCTATACTGGCTCTGTATTAGGGGCTTAGAATATGTTCAAGGCAAAACAGCAACATGACAGGCAAGTAACATTGGTCAGCAATGACAGCCTAGGTATTTCCCTCAAGAAAGGTTTCTTTTAAGCTTCACTTCCACAATCAGCGCTAAATGTTTTTTTCAGTTGCTGTAGCTGGGATAGGCTGGGGCACCCTGAGGGATAGTACAGCTAGGAAAAAATAAGGAGTACAGAGCTTGAATATAAGAAGGTATATTTACAGTTGCTGTTGCTGGCATAGGTTGGGATAGGCAGGGGAACCAATAGGTATTGCAGCTAAGTAAAAATGAGGGGTAAAACTCATGTATCCAAGGAGGAGAATTAAAAGTAGTGGAGAATTAAAAAAAACTCTAAACCCTAAAATTAATAAAAATAAAAAATGTAATATATTGCAGTCTATTAGTACTTTGTGTGGTGACTGCATTTGTTTTCTTTTTTAAGCTTCTATGCTTAATTTTCACCTGGTAATTTTGCAAATAACACACTTCTTGTCCCTGGGTGACCATGTGATTTCTCCATGCATTTATTGAGGAAGCCATGGTTGCCTCCCTAAGCTGTTCTTCTGATATAGACTACAAACATGTCCATATCTGTTTGTCTGCATTGCATGGGGGGCAGGGTAATTTGTACATTACAGAAGTTAGCTAAAAAGAAAGATATTTTTCTGTGCAGCTCACTGGAAAGCACATAGACTCTCCATTTCTTGCAAGATAAACCACTATGTTCTGTATCTGCAGCAAATGTTCTTAGCTTAAAAAAAAAGATAGGAACCTGGCTTGCCATAGATGGACTGTTTTTTTTTTTCCATTAGCCAGTGGGCTGATGAATAGAGTTGAGCGAACACCTGGAAGTTCGGGTTCTGCTGGTCCGTCCGAACTTCGGGACAAAGTCCGGGTCCGGGTCCGGACGGAACCCGAACGATCGCACGGACAACGAACCCCATTGAAATCAATGGGGACCCGAACTTTTAGGCACAAAAATGGCTGTAGGAAAGTCCTGGAAAGCCCCAGAGGGCTGCAAAAGGAAGTAAAATGGGGGTAAGGGTAGGGCAAGTGCCCTACAAAAAAATGGGGACAGGGAAATAACTGTAAATATTTTTAAAAAAATAAAAACATAAAAAAAGCAAAAATGGAGGTGAATGTGGATCATCTTCAAACTGTGTCTGAAAAGTATTAATTAACGGTAGAAGCCATATAACTGTTCTAAAATCATCTTCAAACTAGGGCAAGTGCCCTACAAATAAATGGGGATAGGGAAAATAAA
>BLSH010436261.1:199473-209551 GCA_018402905.1 Glandirana rugosa
TAACCAGGCCCTTCCTTCCCCCAAATTCACGGGTCATAACTTCACCAATTTCGAGGAGATCTTTTGGGACACTAACGCAATTTTGTCCCCAGAGTTTTGAAAACACTACATGTGGTAAAATAAAGACATTAATTTTACACCGGTCGAGAAGAGAATTAATTAAATTAAATGAATTTAATAGTAATTAATTTGTCAATTATATACTCTGTACAATACTGGGCACTTAAACCCCCTTCCTTCCCGGACCAATTTTCAGCTTTCAGCGCTGTTGCAGTTTGAATGACAATTGCGCGGTCATGCAACACTGTACCCATATGGAATTTTTATCATTTTTTTCACACAAATAGAGCTTTCTTTTGGTGGTATTTAATCACCCCTGGGTTTTTTATTTTTTGTGCTATAAATTAAAAAAGAAAAAAAATTTCAAAAACAATGCATTTTTCTTTGTTTCTGTTATAAAATTTTGCAAATAAGTAATTTCTCTTCATACATTTTGACCAAAAATGATACTGCTACATTTCTTTGGTAAAAATAACCCAAATCGGGGTTTATTTGGGGTTGGCGGACAGACAGATGTTTTTGGGACTGTGACAGATGCGAAGGGGACAGACAGATGTTTTGGGGACTGTGACAGATGTTTTGTGTATGGTGACAGATGTGATGGGGGACATACACATGTTTTGGGGACTGTTTTATGGGGACACTGACATGTATGTGGACAGGGGTATCAGTGGTGCTTGGTGCACTGTGTGGGGGGCGATCTGTGAGAGCTGTCTGCATGAAATCCTCATCATGCAGAAAGCTGTCACAGAGCTGCAGCTCCCCCCCTTCTCCCCCCCCCCCCCGCACTGAGCTTTCACTGAGCTTGGCGGGGGGAGAACTGTCACAGAGACGTTCGTCTCTGTTTACAATGTGACGGCCATGATTGGACACAGCCGTCACATGATCGGGAGGGCCAATCACTGCGCCCATATCCCAATCTCTGCTCAGCAGGATCGAGCCGCATGGCCGCGCTGCGAGCACCCGTTCTGCAGGACGTACATACAGGCCGTATATATACAGTGGCCGGGTGGGAAGTGGTTAAAGTAGAACTAAAGTCAAAACTTTTTTTTTTATTTTGGGTAGAGTGAGTGAGGGTTTGTTTTGCGATCTGTGTCCCTTTGGGGAGATTTTCCTGAACTTCCTGTCCTATAGCCAAAACAGGAAGTGAGAGGAAATCCCTCCAAAGTGAGGGAATCCCTGGTTGTTACCACGGTTACCAGAATTGGTGCCCCTTGTGGAAGATTTCTTCTCCTTTATTACTGTTCTAGGGAAAACCCAAAATTTGGGATTTTCTTTTACTTTCGCTTTCGATGATAACAGTAAACATGACAAATTGAGAGGGTGAATCCCCCTAACAGGGGTGCAGACAGCGTTAAAACCTGACAGGTGTTCTAATCCCTCCCCACTCTATCCAAACCTAAAAAAATGTGTTGACTGTAAACTACTTTTTTTTACTTTTTTAACTCATTCTGCAGTTCCAGACTAGTCAACCGTTAAAAATCTGCCATTTTTGTTCCTTCTATTTAAATCTTCATCTTCAGAAGAATTCTGCATGGAATTAGGAGATATAAACATTGCTGTTAATGATTCAAAATGATTGCACACATTTGACCTTTGTATTACATTGTAATATTAATCTGCGCATTGAAAGATGAATGAAAGACACTG
The DNA here is from genome assembly GCA_018402905.1 of Glandirana rugosa. Lineage (NCBI taxonomy): Eukaryota > Metazoa > Chordata > Amphibia > Anura > Ranidae > Glandirana > Glandirana rugosa. Next base: position 201,184 of record BLSH010436261.1, read on the forward strand.
TAAAGCAGCCATTAAAAATGCATGTCAATTGCCCCTGATAGCAGCTGAAATAATATTCAATTGAAGTAATATTCACATAAATAGTCCATCATGTTTCTCTTCTCTCAGCCTTTCCCATTCCCAGAGCAATGGCTCTCTAATGTTTGACCACACAGAAGTTTTTAGGCAGTTTCAACCGATTTCAGCCAGCTTTAAAGTGTTACTAAACCCACAACAGTAAAATTGGTCTGTAAATGCAGTAAAGCATGCTTGTTATACTCACTGTGGAACCTAAGGGGTTAATCCTCTGCATTGTGTAAAAAAGGCCGTTTGATCCTATTTTCTCTGATCCTCCCATTCCTCTACTGTCCCCAATCCATCTCCTAATAGAACCGAGCCTTGGGGGCATGCTGCACCTGCTCAGTGTGGTGTGAATTGCTAGAGAGTTTTTTCAGCACTGTCCAGACAGAGGGTCAGGGGTTCTTCAGCCTCATAGGATAATCAGGGGAGCATGAAAACTCATTCTACAAGCTTTAACCAGACACTGATAGAAGTCTCTCACTGCTCATGAAAAAAAGGCATTTAGCAGTTTATATTCACTAAAACCATTGCATTTCCGTGTTCTGTGTACTGTGGGAGACCAGATATAGTGAATGCAGGTTCCTGGGTTTAGTAACACTTTAAAGTGTTACTAAACCCACAACAGTAAAATCTGTCTGTATATGCAGTAAAGCATGCTTGTTATACTCACCGTGGAACTTAATTTATTAAGGGGGTTAATCCCTTTGTATTATGGGATTAAGGGGTTAATCCCTCTGTATTGTGTAAAAAGGCTCTGATCCTGTATGGACAGATCCTCCTCCTCCTGCAGGGTCTCTCTTGGCAAGGCCACATAATACACAGCGAGGGTAGTAAAGCTGCACATGCTCAGTTTAGTTTCTATTGCTGAAGAGAACATTCCTATGTTCTCAGAGCTAGCCAGGTCACATGATATTGACATCACACATGTGGGCGTGTATACAGGCTATAGTGGAAATCTCCTCCTACCTTAACACTCAGCACTGGGCAGACCCTGCAGTTTATCATGTGACCATGGCATACAGATCAGCCAAAAAGGTATATAGTGGCAGTATTTTAATGTAAAAACAAAATTTGTAAGCTGTGGGCACTGTGTGGGGGCAGATGAACTAGTTTCATATTACTGGGTTTAGTAACACTGTAAGCCCAAAAAACTGATCAACGCAAACTTCCCAGGGACACTTTACATTCTATCATGGCATGAACAAAGGAAACTGTTTGTGGTAGGTTCAGCCTTTTAGGGCCGGTTCACACATAGGTGACTTGCGCTCCGACTTGTGTCGCCCCAAGTCGCTTGACTTCAGAAATCCCATTGAAATGAATGGAAGCCATCTTAATGTACACTACTGAAGTCGCTCCGACTTGTGCCCAGAGAATTCAATGGAAGTCGCCTCGAAGTCGGATCTTCATCTATATTGAAGCGACTTTACAGGGAAAAGAAAATAATTTACCAAGGTATTCCCCACGAATTACCCAGGCAACCCCCTCCCTCCCTTCTCTGATTGGCTACAGGCAAAGTCATCTGGCATGGAGGTTGCTTTAATTCGCGTTGTATGTCACCCAAAGTCACACTGAAGTCGCCTTGAAGTCGCATTCAAATCTCCTAGCAAAGTCGCCCCTAAAGTCGGATCGCCTATGTGTGAACCGGCTGTCAGTCCTTTTGTAATCAATTCTTTTATTTTCCATGTGAACATTTGAACAGAAGAGACAGCAAAGCTTTACAGGTTTGCAATAAAAAATGCAAGTATGCAGCATACTGAATGCATTGATACACAAAAGAACAATCAGTGATCACAGCAGCTTAACCACTTACCAACCGGTGCCCTTTTTTACATTTGTTGGTTACAAGCTAAAAACTGTTTTTTTTGCCAGAAAATTACTTAGAACCCCCAAACATTATATATTTTTTTCAAACACCCTAGAGAATAAAATGGCGATCGTTGCAATACTTTTTGTCACACGGTATTTATGCAGCGGTCTTTCAAGCGCGATTTTTTTTGGAAAAATTTCACTTTTCTGAGTTAAAAAATAAGACAACAGTAAAGTTAGCCCAATTTGTTTGTATATTGTGAAAGAGAATGTTACGCCGAGTAAATAGATACCATACATGTTACGGTTGAAAATTGCGTGCACTCACGGAATGGCGACAAAGTCCGGTACTTAAAAATTTCCATAGGCAACGCTTTAAACATTTTTAACGGTAACCAGGTTAGAGGTGCAGAGGAGGTCTTTTGCTAGAATTATTGCTCACACTCTGGCGATCGAGGCGATATCTCACATGTGTGGTTTGAACACCATTTCCATATGCGGGCACGACTTACGTATGCGTTTTCTTTGCTGCGCGAGCTTGCGGGGGACGGTGGCTCTTTATTTTATTTATTTATTTTGATTTATTTATTTATTTTTAACACTGTTCCTTTAAAAAAAAAAATCTGATCACTTTTATTGCTATCACAAGCAATGTAAACATCTCTTGTGATAGTAATATATGGTGACAGGTACACTATTTGGAGGGCTGGGGGGTCGTCGCTCCGGTCTCCCGGTGGGAGGCCGGAGAAGGCCGGAGAAGAGTGGTGGAAGGCGGCGGGGGGGGGGATGACAGCTGAGCGGCTCCTGAGCCAGATCGGTCGTTATCCCCGCCAACCATCCACTCTAAAAAACAATACCTGGATATAGCCTGGAGCTGCAGGCTATATCCCGGTACAGCCACTCAAAACCATCCGCCGCCTATTTACGGCGCTGGTCGGGAAGTGGAAACTTCGGGAAATAAATAAACAAAAACAAACACATACTCACCTAGGTGGATACATCATCGGTCCAATGCTGCACCTGTCCCCCACCGCCTCAAAGACAGAGAACTGAGCGATCAAAGACCACTAATTGCTCAATTCTCGGTCTTCAGTGCGCAGAGAACTGGTGACTGTCAGTCACCGACTCTCTTTTCTGCCCCTCCAGTGCTTACTGAAGCACCAGGCTGAGCAGGGAGTGGTGCGCTTAAAGGCTGAGCCAGCTGCCAGTCCAGGCATCTAAATGGATCCCGAAATAAAATTCAGAATCTCTCCAGAGCCTGGACCACCTCAGTGACAGCAGCGACAGCCCACTGTCAGCTGAATATGGGTCACAGGAGACGTAGGGCCAAAAAAGCTTTAGCCCTAATTCTCCTTTAAATAAGCTGTCCCCATATGGCCGATGGGGTAATGATCATAAAACAGCTGGGGAAGTGGAGAAGCATAGATCTACAGAATGAATGAAGCAGGAATATCCTTGTACTGCAGGGGTCCCCAGGTACAGCTTTCTCTCCAGCAAGGACAACAGCACAGTAGTGGCTTTACCAAATTTAATTTCAAATCTGGTAAGACTAGCAGTCAGGGGCACAGTAACTTAAATATTACATTGCAGATGAACAGCTAAGAGGTTTTCAGGAATTCAAGACAAAATATAGGTTTTTCAGGCTATTGCTTATGTGCAATTAATTTCCAGATGTTCACTTTAAGATATCAAATCATATAGCTTTAAATATCACATACGACCTCAATAAATTTTCATTGTCCTGGTGGTCGCCAGTATTGCTACAAATTTTTGACTCAGAGATTTATAGGAAACCTGAGTTGTGAGAAATATGGAAGTTGCCACTGCTAACCTTTCTTTCTGAAAATAGTGTAGAAGAGGTGGCACCCCAAATTTCTTGCAAAAGTTTATTAAGGCATGTGCAAAATAAGGTACAGAAATGGTTGACGCATTTCAGTGTACAAGCGCCTTGATCACAGCTCACAGCTGGTGAGCTGCGATCAAGGCGATTGTACGCCAAAACGCCTTAATTTCTGTACCTTATTTTGCACATGCCTTAATAAACTTTTGCAAGAACTTTGGAGTGCTGATGGATGGATGTTGAGAGGACATTGAGGCTCCAGGCAACCATCAGGTGTGGATCCAATTAAATATGGGCTTTCTCACTAATTTCTCACAGTTATATGCAGAGTTAGATCATTTACATTAATTTGCAACATTTACAACATGCATGTTCCAGGTCAGTGCTTCAAAGCTAGAATTTTAAGAAGAAGGCCAGCAATATCAGCCCTCATAAGTCTCTCATAACAGGGGCCCTGTCATGAAAAAGCTAAAAGAGAGCATACGTTAGGATAATATTATAGGTGTCATAATGCAGCCGAAACAGAGCCGGCTGTATCATGACATCCTTGTAGGCCAGACTACCATTAAGGCAATATGTTTTCCTGTTTCTCCATACATTTGCTATTAGTCTGTGCAGGCCACAAATTAAAAGTCTATAGAGGAAAAAATGATGACCTGCATATTTAGCTACAGAGAGCCTTGGGAATGCTCTCAGCAGCCTGTTTATCCCCTTGCAACTGACCTGCAAGTGTTTGAAGTATGCCAGACATGCAAAAAAAAAATGAAATAAGTAATTAAATTGATACTAAAAACACACTGTTTTATTTACATTGTCCCTTCTATTTCTGTATGTGGATGATGGCATTGTAATTATTATAATTAAAAAACATCCAAGCACCTTTTTCCTTATCAATATAGAGCTGTCACATGATCCAGCTCTTTCCCAGCCTGTTTGCAGGGAAACATAAGCAGGAGGAGCTTCTATTCTTCTGCTGCTGGTCACATGTTAAAAAAAAAACAAACAAAAAAAAAGCATAGAATACAGAGTAAAAATAAATAATTAATATCAATAACCTGTTTTAAATTGTCATATAAATATATATTTGAAATGAAATCTTTATTATTTTTTGGCAATAACATGGTGTCGGTGGACTTCTGCCAGTCACTGTCTGTGTCACGTCCCTGCAGGCTGTGTCACGCCCCTGCAGGCAGCCTGTGTAGATTAAGAGGGAGGTGAAGCCTCCATCAATCTACATGTAATATCCTGCCCCCATTGTGCTTAGCTGGTTAGTGGGCATGAAGGAGGAGGGAGAGAGTGGGCTGTCATTTATCACTGTGTATAGGGAAAACGAATCTCATAGTGACTGAGTAAATGCTGTGCTTTGATGCTGCCCCTTTTACCCTGTCACCCTAGACAAGTGCATTGACTTGGCATCTACAGCAGAAGATTAAAAGGGGGTAGCTGTAAATATAACCATGAACGAGCCACAATGCAACGTGTTTACTTTCCTTTTCATTTCACAGGCTTGAGCAGCAAATTATTATTATTATTATACATGGTTTATATAGCGCCAACAGTTTACGCTGCTCTTTACAACTTGAGAGTAGACAGTGCAAATACAAAACACTTAAATACAGTAGGAATCAGAGGGCCCTGTTTGTTAGAGCAAATAAATATCCTACATAAATTATTTATAAAACATGTGTTTATAATGCTATCATCAGGCAGTTCTGCAGGACTCTTTATTTCACAAGCAGCTGTTCTGAGACTTACTATTAAAACCGTTTTGTCCTGTTTATGTTGCAGATGCATGCTTCAAGAACCCTGTAATACATCATCTCTGTAACAACAGAGGCACCTAATCCATCAAACCAGACTTGCGCTGTCATTCGCAGAAAACTTAGTTCTTGTACACAATGGAAGATACCTACAGAGATAGGACTTCTCTGGTGAGAGGTGCTAAGGACATAGCTAAAGAAGCCAAGAGACACACCACCAAAAGCCAAAACCGAGGAAGGGAGGTAGAACACGATGGATATGCCCACAGGACCCAGGATCAGTTCCCAGATGAAGAGGAATATTACACACATGGCAACTACAATGAAGAACTTGAGGATGAGGGATCAAGTGAAGCTACAGAAGGACACGACGAAGATGATGAGATATACGATGGGGAATATCAGGGAATACCCGGTCAAGGAAAAGATGGCATGGTTGCTCTGGGTCAACCCATTCCTGATGAGTATAAAGGCCGTCGGGAGTTGGAAAGTGAAAGGAAAGCTGATGAGGAAGAGCTAGCACAGCAGTATGAACTCATTATCCAAGAATGTGGACACGGACGTTTCCAGTGGACCCTTTTCTTTGTCCTTGGCATGGCTCTGATGGCTGATGGAGTTGAAGTGTTTGTAGTTGGATTTGTGCTGCCCAGTGCAGAGACTGATATGTGTATACCAGATTCAGGGTCTGGGTGGCTTGGTGAGTACAGTTTCAATTATTTATATGGTAAAAAATAATTAAAGTTTAATGGTTTTACTTTTAATCAAATTTACTGTTTTTAAGTTTAGAGGTTTATAACTGAACATATTATTCAATTTTCTTGCTATTATCTATGTAAATCTTTTTTTTTTTAAATAAACAGTGAAAACAAGACGTACCCATGACACTAGTTCGGAAGAGGCCTCTGGGTTTCCTAAATAGAGAGTGCAGCAGTTGTTTTTTTTTCCATTTGTGACAGTTTCTCTTTCATTAACATTCTCTAATGGCAGGAATACACGATAAGAATATTGGCCGAAAATTTCCATTCTGCCAACGATCGGCCGATATTCTAAACATTGATGCCCAGCAAGTAATACCCGATATCGTGAACGAAAAAGACTGATTGAAAAAAATGGAAAATTTGTGTTGTATCGTTTGCGAACTAACTATATTCTATGCGTTGGTGTGAAGGTTGGCAGTAAAAAAATCTCTTGAACACATAACGCACAAGCGGAACGTTTTTGATCACCGACTGCTCGGCGGTTGAGCGATCGGCCGATTTTCTAACGTGTATTCCTGCTATAAGGCTCTATGATCAGGCAAGAATGGGTATGATCAGGCAGAAAGAGGCGGTGTGAGTCACTCCTCTAAATTATTCAGTTAAATGTAACCTTTGACCTACAGGTATAAATAACAGTTGTTGTTTTTTGTAAATCAGTAAAGATTAGCATGCTAAATGTATGAAAAGGATCTTAAATATCTACCAGCAGGCTGAAAATAGTTAACGTGTAACTAAAGTATAAAAACAAAAAACAAAAAAACATGTATGGGTCTTATATTCATTTTGGCAACAAAAGACACAGTAGGGCTTATTTTCGAGGTAGGTCTTTTCATGCCATGTGCTGTCTTCTCTGCCCATCTCCCTCCCTACCTATCAGGAATCGCCTGTGTAAAAGTGCCTGTAAAACACTGGAATCCACTCCATTAAGCATCACACAATGCAAACCATTTTTGCTCCTGCAATCCAACCATGCCACATACCTTCTTACAGCACCGCTGGGTGCTTCCATGGCCCGCCAGAGCTCTGCAGAGGGAGGGGGGCCTGAGATCCCCCACTGACTGCATGGAGAAAGGGAGATCAGCTGAGGACCACTCGGCGATTCCATGGCCCACCGGAGCTCTGCAGAGGGAGGGGGTCCGAGCTTGGAGAGGGGGAGATCAGCTGAGTGCCACTTACTAGTCTGTCGGACCTCTCCTCCCCGCTCTGAGCATAGCAGAGGGAGCAAAATCCCGCGCTGACAGCTGGGAGGAGAGGAGGAGAGCAGCAGGAGATCAGCTGATCGCTGAGCGGCGCTATTCTGGTACCTGGCACAATTATACAAACACACACAGTATACACTATACACCACTGCAACAGAGCGGACTCTAGCACTCCACCAGCACTCTAAAATAGGGCTTATTTTTGGGGTAGGGCTTATATTGCAGCCCTTCCCGAAAATCATGGTAGGTCTTATTTTTAGGTAGGTCTTATTTTCGGTGAAACACAGTATGCTTCAAGTATCAAACATTATTTGTTTTAGCCTGTTTCTTTTAAATTCTGTTTACATTTAGTTCCTGCAATAACTGTTTTCCAGCTATATGCATCGCATCTATTTCCTTTATGCCTATGTCTACAAATCGTTCTGCTCTCTCAATATCTCCCATTAAAGTCACACATTCAGATGCACTAAGAGTGGAGAGCGTAAATTATGACAATTGATTAGACCGAGTGAAAGAGCACAACCCTTTAGACGTGCATGTTCCTCCCAGCTAGCCACTGGATGCTGCATTCTTTAGCTGTGCTAATCAGCTACTTGAGTAGTTTTCCAGAAGCAGGTCTGAAAATATAATCAACCAACTGGTGGGTAGACTGCAGAGCTAAAGTGTACTCTCAACCCTGTCCTCAAGTACCCCCAACAGGCCATGTTTTCAAGTTTTCCTTTATCTTGCACAGGTGCATTAAATCAGAGTCAATGGCTTGGTATTTTGGACAGCTATTTTATCTAAGAGAAATTCCCAAAACATGGCCTGTTGGGGGTACTTGAGGACAGGGTTGAGAACCACTGCTCTACACCATGCAGTGGCCAGCTTCCTGCCTGCATACTAATTCAAAGGGTGCCCAGAGGTTGTGTTCTCTCACTTTTTGCAATCTACAGGAAGTTAATT
>BLSH010436261.1:214947-250081 GCA_018402905.1 Glandirana rugosa
ACCTGACCAGTTGGTATAGAGGTCTGGATTTGGGATAACTCGTAGACACCTCATAGGAGTTTGCCTTCCGCCTCCTCACGTTACAGAGATTGTAGGTGGTCGAGACACCACAGTAGTACCTCCTCACCTTCTCCTGAGGTCACCGTTGGACACTTCGAGACCACTTGAGGTACGGGTTCTCCCAATTCCGTCACGACCTTTTATTAACACCGGTGTGTTTTATAACTGTGAAACCCGGGTTAAACCTGTAAAAGTGCGACATGTGTCTGATGAAATGTAACACCGTTTCACATTAAAGAAGTCACAACAGTGTACTTTTCAATAGTATTTTAAGTATCTCACAAAAGTGAGTACACCCCTCACATTTTTGTAAATATTTTATGATAACTTTTCATGTGACAACACTGAAGAAATTACACTTTGCCACAATGTAAAGTAGTCTGTGTACAGCGTGAAAATGTCCAAATTGGGCCCAAAGTGTCAATATTTTGTGTGGCCACAATTATTTTCCAGCACTGCCTTAACCCTCTTGGGCATGGAGTTCACCAGAGCTTCACAGGTTGCCACTGGAGTCCTCTTCCACTCCTCCATGATGACACCACAGAGCTGGTGGATGTTAGAGACATTGCACTCCTCCGCCTTCCGTTTGAGGATACTCCACAGATGCTCAATAGGGTTTAGGTCTGGAGATATGGTTGACCAGTCCATTACATTTACCCTCAGCTTCTTTAGCAAGGCAGTGATCCTCTTGGCAGTGGCATCACAAAGGGGGGAGCCCGAGGGGGGCCCAACCTCCCCAACAATATAGCGTGCCCCCCATGTGCCCCCCAATGTTTTAACTTTTAAAACGTCCAGCGCCAAGGGCTTCAGCCACCCGCTTACGTTTTTTTCTTCTAGTCGACTCATTCCGAGCAAGTCACTCGTCTGTCTCGGAGGAAGTCAGGACTAACTGATGTCAGTGATGTGACAGCCGTCGCCCGCCTCTGTTGCTTCTGGGAGTTGTAGTCCACAGCTGCGTGCTCAAGCTCCCTGCTTCAGTGGGTGGAGTGAGCCTGGAGAGCAGCGCAGCCAGCCTGAGCTTAGGGAGAGCAAAGGAAACTAGTACAACAACTCCCGGTTGGATATTTCTTGGAGTTGGGAGTCAGACACGTGTCTGACTCACTAGCTCGGGCTGCAGGGCTGGCCTGAGCACGCCACTGGCTGCAGTCAGTGCATGCAATAGAAGTTGATCCCAGGACAGGAGCATTGCCATCACCCCCTCCCCCCCCCCAGGACTGGAGGAGGCTGTGCAACTTGCAAGGAGGAAGACCTGTCCTGCTGAGCTGAGCCTGAGGTGCCAGTTGCCATCAGCCCATTGCTGAGGTGAGAGACCCTGACACCCTCAGCTGATCCCCACATGATCATCCCTTCTATCTCCCCCCTGCTGGGAGCTGCCCAAGTGCCCATGACCTGTGGATCCTGCTGGGAGCTGGACACAGACCTGTGGGTCCTGCTGGCTTGTGGGTCCTGCTGGCCACTGACCTGTGGGTCCTGCTGGGAGCTGGCCATGGCCTATGGATCCTGCTGGCCTGTGGGCCCTGCTGGGAGCTGGCTGCGGACCTGTGGGTCCTGCTGGCCAGTGACCTGTGGTTCCTGCTGGGAGCTGGTCATGGACTATGGGTCCTGCTGGCCTGTGACCTGTGGTGACTCCTGCTGGCTGCTGGCCATGGCCTACAGGCCAGCTGGACCCATAGGCCATGACCAGCTCCTAGCAGGACCCACAGGTCAGTGGCCAGCAGGACCCACAGGTCAGTGGCCAGCAGAACCCACAGCCTGTAGGTCCTGCTGGGAGCTGGCAGTGGACCTGTGGGTCCTGCTGGCCACTGACCTGTGGGTCCTGCTGGCCGGTGACCTGTGGATCTTGCTGGCTGCTGGTCTATAGGTCCTGCTGAGAGCTGGCCATGGCCTGTGGGTTCTGCTGGACATGGCTTGTGAGGCCTGCTCGCCACTAGGGTGACCAGAAGTCCCTGATTTCCAGGGACAGTCCCTGAACTGAGGACGCTGTCCCCGGACCAAGTCTGTCCCCATGAGCTGGGGCAGAGTGGGCCTTCAGGGCAGAACCTACCATGAGTCCCACTGGGCCCATTGGGCTGCCTCGGAGGGGAGGGGGGCAAGCGCAACCTCATTACACAGAGCAGGGATCTCCCACTTACCAAACGGCCGCTGTCATATGAAGTCGTGTCTCCTGGACGGGCTCCTTTGACAGACTGCACATCGGTGGCTTAGGAGTCGATCCAGGAGGCGGGACTTCATATGCACCAGGTAAGCGGGAGATCTCCACTGTGTAATCCGGCGGCTCTCCTCTCTCTAATCACCCTGCACTGAACAGGCTGCATTGATGGGCATTAATCAGGCTGCATTGATCTACACTGGTGAGGCTGCATTGATGGGCATTGATGGACACTGATGAGGCTGAGCTGATGGGCACTGGTGAGGCTGCATTAATGGGCACTGGTGATGCTGCATTGATGGGCACCAGTGAGGCTGCATTGATGGGCACTGGTGAGGCTGTATTGACGGGCACTGGTGAGGCTGCATTGATGGGCACTGGTGAGGCTACATTGATGGGTACTGATGGGCACTAGTGAGGCTGCATTGATGGGCCTTGATCAGGCTGCATTATTAGGCACTGGTGAGGCTGCATTGATGACCTCTAGAGTGCATTCTACCATTTATACAGTATCTCACAAAAGTGAGTACACTCCTCACATTTTTGTAAATAGTATATTATATCTTTTCATGTGACAACACTGAAGAAATGACACTTTGATACAATGTAAAGTAGTGAGTGTACAGCTTGTATAACAGTGTAAATTTGCTGTCCCCTCAAAATAACTCAACACACAGCCATTAATGTCTAAACCGCTAGCAACAAAAGTGAGTACACCCCTAAGTGAAAATGTCCAAATTGGGCCTAAAGTGTCAATATTTTGTGTGGCATGGAGTTCACCAGAGCTTCACAGGTTGCCACTGGAGTCCTCTTCCACTCCTCCATGATGACATCACAGAGTTGGTTGATGTTAGAGGCCTTGCGCTCCTCCATTTCCTGTTTGAGGATGCCCCACAGATGCTCAATAGGGTTTAGGTCTGCAGACATGCTTGGCCAGTTCATCACCTTTACCCTCAGCTTCTTTAGCAAGGCAGTGGTCTTCTTGGAGGTGTGTTTGGGATCGTTATGTTGGAGGACTGCCCTGCGGCCAAGTCTCCAAAGGGAGGGGATCATGTTCCGCTTCAGTATGTCACAGTACATGTTGACATTCATGGTTCCCTCAATGAACTGTAGCTCACCAATGCCTGCAGCACTCATGCAGCCCCAAACCATGACACTCCCACCACCATGCTTGACTGTAGGCAAGACACACTTGTTTTTGTACTCCTCACCTGGTAGCCACCACACACACTTGACACCAAATTAACCAAATACATTTATCTTGGTCTCAGACCACAGGACATGGTTCCAGTAATCCATGTCCTTAGTCTGCTTGTCTTCAGCAAACTGTTTGTGGGCTTTCATGTGCATCATCTTTAGAAGAGGCTTCCCTTTCAGACAACAGCCATGCAGACCAATTTGATGCAGTGTGTGGCGTATGGTCTGAGCACTGACAGGCTGACCCCCCACCCCTTCAACCTCTGAAGCAATACTGGCAGCACTCATACGTCTATTTCCCAAAGACAACCTCTGGATATGATGCTGAGCATGTGCATTCAACTTCTTTGGTCGACCATGGAGAGGCCTGTTTTGAGTGGAACCTGTCCTGTTAAACCGCTGTATGGTCTTGGCCACCGTGCTGCAGCTCAGTTTCAAGGTCTTGGCAATCTTCTTATAGACTAGACCATCTTTATGTAGAGCAACAATTCGTTTTTTCAGATCTTCAGAGAGTTTTTTTACCATGAGGTGCCACGTTGAAGTTCTAGTGACCAGTATGAGAGAGTGAGAGCGATAATACCAAATTTAACACACCTGCTCCCCATTCACACCTGAGACCTTGTAACACTAACGAGTCACATGACACTGTGGAGGGAAAATGGCTAATTGGGCCCAATTTGGACATTTTCACTTAGGGGAGTACTCACTTTTGTTGCCATCAGTTTAGACATTAATGGCTGTTGAGTTATTTTTGCAGGGACAGCAAATTTACACTGTTATACAAGCTGTACACTCACTACTTTACATTGTAGCAAAGTGTCAATTCTTCAGTGTTGTCACATGAAAAGGTAGAATAAAATATTTACAAAAATGTGAGGGGTGTACTCACGTTTGTGAGATACTGTATATAAATTAACATCCTCTGTGAGCTCCCAAGCCTCTCCTTTTCCCTCTCAGTTCTGATGTTTGAAAGGAGTAGTGCAGTCTACAGTAGTTGCGGTCATGTGCACTGCTCTATGCACACTACACATCCCAAAGTCCTTAGTCCATCTTCTGAGTGAGCAAAAGAGGGTGGCTACATTCTTACTATACAGAGGGACCACAGAGCATGAACGTAGCCACCCTCTGGCAGAGAGTAAGATCATAGCAGCACAAAAAAAAAAACGGGATTTGGGGTTTTAGAGGGTGCAGAGAGCATTAGAAGGGACTTTTTGAGCTAAGTATACATGCTTGAATTACATTTTTTTTAAACAAGAGTTTAGCGTCACTTTAAATGCTAGGGTCAGCAAATGCAGTCACCAAGACAACAGTGAGACTGAAAGCGGAGTTCCTGTCTCCTAGGCAACATTATAATAATAACATCATTGAGATTGTTTATTTTCACCAGACCTACAATGGATATTGCTGCCCATGTCCACATTCAAATAACTTACAAACTGAGTAGTTCTATTTTCTCATCCTCGATTCCAGTGGTGGCCATGTAGGATGTGGGCAGCTGAAGCCAGCCTGCCTTCCTTTCTGGGATTTTGTGCAGCTGGCTACGCTGCATGCACCTCCCCATCTTGCACTTGTACAGTAATGACACTGCCAGGTGTGCTTTGTTGTTACAAGGAAATCTTGCGAAAACACCCGCCTTAGCTGCCAAAAGACTCCTGGGATCGATGACATAGATATCCCAGGAGTCAATGGGCCAGGCTGATAACATAGTCGCCTGTGACTGGATGTCAGAGGGAAGCCTATTGAAAAAAGGTACTTTCTTTTGTAAGTGTACGATATAACTATCCAAACATTACAGCACTATGGGTTGTGTGAGAACTTGCATTTAGTGTAGAGCTTTTAAGGACACCGTCACTCGCTTTTTTTCTTTTTAATGGCTTTTCTTGCCCATTTTTATTTAAAAGAAAGTTCCAGAATACAAACATGAGTTTCCCTCACAGGGGGTATTCAGCATTTCACCCTTGCTTCAAAACAAATGATCCCTCAGCCTCCAGGCTTGTGCATGCAGCACTCTAGCAATTTTACCCTTTATTATTATTAGAAGTAGTATTATACAGGATTTATATAGTGCCAACAGTTTGTGCAGCGCTTTACAAAATAAAGGGAGACAATACACCAACAATACAATTCAATAGAAGAGAGTTAGAAGGGCCCTGCTCCTGCAAGCTTACAATCTAAGAGGGAGGGGTTGGTGAAACAAAAGGAGCTAGAGATCAGAATCAGAAGGAGTGGAGAGAATGGTTTGAGTGATATTTGGAGATAAGATTGGTGATGTAGCTCAGGAGGAGGGAGTTACAATAGTCAGGGTGAGAGATAACAAGGGAGTGAATAAATTGGTTAGAAAGGGGCATATTTTGGAGATGTTTCGGAGGTGAAGTCTGCAAGATTTGGACAGTGATTGGATTTGGGGCTGAAAGGACAGGTCAGAGTCCAGGACGACACCTAGCACCCTGGCATGAGGGAAGGGATTGATGGTTGTATTATTGATAGAGTTGAGCGGACACCTGGATGTTCGGGTTCGGCGAGTTCGGCCGAACTTCGCGGAAACGTTCGGGTTCGGTACCCGAACTTTTCGGCACAAAAATGGCTGTAAAAAAGTCCTGGAAAGTGCTAGAGGGTTGCAAAAGGAAGAAAAATGAGAGATGTTATTAGATCTGCAATCTGTCCCTCACAGCAGTAGTAATCTTTACCTAGTTATTAGATCTGCAATCTGTCCCTCACAGCAGTAGTAGTAATCTCTACCTAGTTATTAGATCTGCAATCTGTCCCTCACAATCTGTCCCTTACAGCGCCGGCAGCATCCTCTCCCTACACTAACCTGAGAGCATGTGACATGCAGCACTGTGACTCCAGCCTCATATAGAGGCTGGGTCACATGATGCACTGGCCAATCACAGCCATGCCATTAGTAGGCATGGCTGTGATGGCTTCTAGGGAAAACCAGTGAAACGCTTGTTGATTGGCTGCCCTGCAGCTATTCAACATGCGTGATAAAATACCAGAACCCAGAACCCGAACCCGGACTTTTTCTCAAACGTTCGGGTTGGGGACACGGACACCCGAAAGTTCGGTACGGACCCGAACTTTACAGTTTGGGTTCGCTCAACTCGAATTATTTATCTTCATGGAGAAGTCGGGGGGGGGGGGGGGTCACAGGCTGGATCAAAAATGATGAGCTTAGTTTTAGAAAGATTGAGTTTGAGGAGGTGGTGTGACATCCATGCTGATATGTCAGTTAATAAGTTAATAATACAAGAGGAGACTGAAGGAGTGAGTTGAGGAGTAGAGAGATAGATTTGTGTGTCATCAGCATAGAGGTGGTACTGGAAGCCATGGGAATTCATTGTCTGACCAAGGGAAGAGATGTAAATGGAGAAGAGAAGGGGTGTGAAGACAGAACCTTGAAGTACCCCTACAGAAAGAGGAAGTTGAGAGGAGGAGACAGAGTTATAGGTAACACTGAAGGAGCGCTGTGATAGGTAGGAGGAGAACCAGGAGAGAGCAGAGTCTTGAAGGCTAAGAAAGTGGAGTTTTTTTTTGAGGAGGGGCTGGTCAACAGTATCAACAGGCTGCAGAGAGTGATCAGTATGAGTATGGAGTAGTGACCATTGGTTTTTTCAATTAGTAGATCATTAGTAAGTTACTGTAGGGCAGGTTCAGTGGAGTGTAGTAAGCGAAAGCTGGACTGTAAGGGGTCAAGATGGTTGTAGACTAAGCGTTCTAAAATTTTTGACCCTTTAGGCCTTCGTCTCCCACAGACTGGTTGCATACAGCTAGCAGCCTTTTGCAGTACTGGTTCCCACCTCTCTCCTAGGTGGAGCTCTCCTGACTCCTGAGCTAGACCTCCTGTCTACCGGAGTAGAGCTTAGATAGTCCCAGTAGTGGACGTTCAATCTGGCTTTAAGTAATGACCTGAGTAGGGTTACTCGGGTCATTACTTAAAGCCCATCACACACCTGACCAATTAGTGTGCTGGTTCACAAAATCTGGACCCTGGCAGGGTATCACCCTGCAACCGTGAACATTACAATAAGGCTAATTATTAAAAATGAGTGGAACTCTGCTTGAACATCCACTACTGGGACTCAGACAGCTATAAGCACTCGACTGTGGCTATAGTTTCTCTAACGCACATATTTAAACCATTCTGATCAAATGCAAAAAATGGACAACTGTTATTTTTATATCTTCCTGTAGTTCCACTTTAACTGCTGAAAATGTTAAAACATTTTCTGATATTTCTGATATTTCTGATATTTGCAGAAACATCAGTAGATCTTATCAAAAAATGTTGATATGAGCATGTACAAGTAGAAGCCCCTTAAAGCATACAGTATCCTTGTGATTTTAAACTTGGGCCCCACACCAGCAGAAAGACTGCTGGGTATTACCTTAATGCTAGAGGAAATGGATGCATTATGTTATATAATGACAGTGACATGAACACTGTGTAAAGAATAGTCACATTTTCAGTAAAGGATGGTAATGGTGCAGGGTTGTTGGCTGCAGGGCAGACATTATGGTGAACAGCAGAGAGAAACGTTTGATGCTTTTTCTATAGCATAATAACCCCAGAGGGTTACATAAGCTTTGTCATTTTTATATAGAAATACACAAATATAAAGACACCGGACAGAGGATAAACCAGGGGGATAGTACATTGTCTAAATATAAATGTAAATTACATTTTGTTCCAAATTCTCCTTGTTCCCTTTCTAAAATGTAAGCTATAAACAAATTATTGATGACGGATATATAAAACTGTTATTGGCATATTAAAATGTAATAAATCATTAGTTTAAAAAAACAATATCAATATGTAATAGCACATAATGATTTCCGAATTTTTACCATGAAAGTGCATAGACATGAAAACAGCAAAACATGAAAACAGCATAAGTATATGTTGCAATCCTTTTACAGCAACACTTAGGGCCAGTTCACACAAAGGCGACTTGCGCTCCGACTTGTGTCACCCCAAGTCGATTGACTTCAGAAATTACATTGAAATGAATGAGAGCCTTCTTAATGTACACTACTGAAGTTGCTCCGACTTCAAAAAGCTTGCTGTACTACTTCAAAGGGACTTCTATCCGACGTGTGCCCATAGAATTCAATAGAAGTCGCCTCCAAGTCAGATCCCCATCTACACTGAAGCAACTTTACAGGAAAAATAAAAAAATTACCCAGGCAACCCCTTCCCTCTCTTCTTTGATTGGCCACAGGCAAAGTTGCCTGGCATGGAGGTCGCCTTAAGTCATGTTGTAAGTTGCCCAAAGTCATGCTGAAGTCACCTTGAAGTCACGTTCAAATTGCCTAGCAAAGTCGCACCTGAAGTCAGATTGCCTATGTGTGAACTGGCTCTTAGACTAGAAAAGAGGGAGCAGGACAAGTAGTCAATCAGCTGCTCTGCCGTGCTAACAAGGAACAAAGAGTTTAGCCCATCAGACTGCTGGTTGTCACTGTACAGGACAGGCTGTACAGCACCAACAAAATATCAGACCTCCTGCCCTACCTGTGTGATTAGGCTAAATCTCAGGACTGGATAGATAGAATAACAAACCCTTTGGAAGGTATTTCACTGTTTTCCTGGAATTCTACTGTAAACTTCAGTTGTTATGGTCACTATAAGGCCCCTTTCAGACTGGGCGGACTCCGTCAGACAGATCCGCCTGCTCAGCTGGGGATCTCTTCTCTGATCCCCACTGAGCAGGCAGATGACAGATCCATGTCCGCTCCACTAGGCAGAGCAGACACAGACATAGCCTGCTGTTCTCTATGGGGCGGTCGGATGGAAACAGACTACCTGTACGTTTCCAGTGACTGTCATCCGATCCCATTCATCTGTTTTTAGCTGACAGAATTGGGTTGGATGCCAGCAGGTGTCAGCGGACATCCGCCACTCCATAGAGAGCTATGGATGGTCTGATCGGATGCGCCTGAAAAACTGACAGGTGGACCTGGTCGGTCCGTCAGTGTGAAGTCTCACTCACTCAGGGATAAAGGTTAATAAAGAAACATAGTTAAAAACATTTCAAAAACATTTCCAGGGACGCCTTTTTTGCTGTGCACCAACAAAGCCATTTTGGGCGGAAAGTGTACTTTATTTAGGGGCAGGACGTTTATTTAAAACAGCATACTGTTAACCTAGTGTGCAATTTAATTGTAATATACTGTACTGTATATACATGAAGATTTATCATAATAGGGACAGAAACAGCCAATATTGTGTTGTTCATTCATAAATGTATGTAGGTACTGTGTCTAGAGTTAGTTCCCCTTTACATTTTTTTCTGTAAAGATAAACTAACCTTTTAGGGTCAGTTCACACCACATGCAGTCCAGTGATTTCTTTTATGCATCAAAAACGCATGGAAAGTAGGTTATATGGTTTTCAATGGCATAGTTCACACCAGTGCGGTCAGTTTCAGTGCGTTCCAGTTCCAGAAAAAAAAAGTAGAACATGCTGCATTTTTTCTGCACTGAACTGTACTGGAAAGCGGTAAAACGCATCAAAATGCACCGGAACACACCTAAACACACCAAAAATGCACTAGAACACACATGTCCTTAAGGTGAATAGAAAAAGAGGGGGAAAATGCACGGAACGCATCAAAAACGCACCAAAAACCATCAAAAACACATGCAAAAAAGCATCCGGAACGCATTTTGGACTGCGTTTCTATGGTGTAAACTGGCCTTTAAACAAGAAGAAGGAGGAGGGGCCACTAGAAGAGACCATCTAAGAGCTGGACAATTAATGCCCGGTACCACATCCTGTGACAGAAATTGCACAAAAAACCCCTACAAACGAAATTAAGGACTTTGCGGTACCACTTGAATAAAGTATTAAAAGGTTTTTTTATTATACAAAATTTTGTATAGTAAAAAATCTTTTGCTCTTTTATTCAAGTGGTACCCAGCCAGGACCCTCATAAAGGGAAATTCACTGGACTATTGCGGTACCATAATTGTAAGGACAAAGGTGTGTAAAAGATAATAGTTGGTTTTATTACATTAATACATCATATAAAAACACGACAACAAGAGAGGGGTGTTACCCACTTTTATCTTTTACACACCTTTGTCCTTAAAATTATGGTACCGCAATAGTCCAGTGAACAGGGACGCACCGGACCCCTGCTTTGAGCCGCTCTGTCCCTAAGTGTGAAACCAGCCTAATTGAACAGACTGAAGTTAAAAGTTGATTATTGATTGTATAGTTGATTATAACTCCTCTCAGTTTTTGTTGCCAGCTGTGTCCCAATAAGAGGATTTTCTTTCACGTCCTGTCCCATAATCAAAACAGGAAGTGAGAGGAAATCCCTAGTTGTCACTAGGGTAACCATAACTAGTGTCTCCATGGGAAGATTTTCCCTCTATTCCTATTCTGGTGACAATTCAAAATGTGGGATTCTTTTCACTTTCAAAAGTAAAAGAACAAAAATAGAGGATGAACCTCACTAATGGGAGTGTAGTCATAGTCATAGCCATTCAACCCTCTTTCTCTAAGTCCAGACTGTGATGCACTTACCCTCTGGGGGGATATCATTACTGCAGCCTGGGTCCAGAGTACTACCACATTGAATGGTGTTTCCATGCCATCATGGATGTAAGGACCGTCCACCACTACCAAATGAGTAGAGGACCCGTGATGTCACCAGACCAGCCAGAAGACCCTTAGTTATCAGGTATGTATACATTTTTAATCTTTTAAACAGGTGCCTGGGAGTGGGGTCCTCATGGTGAAGGAGGGTTGTTATAGAGAAAGAGCTCAGCTTTAAAGCGGCTGTAAACCGCTGCAGTCAAGAAAAAACGTTCCCCTGTAAGACAATGGTATAATGTGCTAGTATTCATCGCATACTAACACGTTATGAAATACTTACCTTAGAACAAAGCCCTCTGGTGGCGAGCTGTCACCACTGACAGGGCTTCCATCTTCCCTCAGTCTTCCTTCTGGGTTCACGGACACCAGCCGATGATGTCACTCCTGCGTTGGAGCCCTTGGTTCTGGCATGGTGCCCTAAAGGTGCATGCACCAGTGATGTCACCGGCCGCCTCTAGAGTGAATATCTCCTAAACGGTGCCCATTTAGGAGATATTTATTTTACCTAGAGGTAAGCCTTATTATAGGCTTACCTGTACGTAAAAATCACAAAGCAGACTTTACTACTGCTTTAAGCAATATCTTTTTGCTAACTGTTACAGAGTACGTTTCTTATAATTCCCACCTGTAAATTGGAATATGAATTTGTGGCCAGTGTCTTTGTAAATCTTTTAACTGTTTATGTTGAAAATACAATTAAACTAAGAGGTGTTTCAGTTTCTGAAACTTTCACTTACTTAAAGCGGAGTTCTGCCCAGTTAAAAGTCAGCAGCTACAAAAAGTGTAACTGCTGACTTTTACCAATTGGACACTCACCTGTCCCCCCGGTCGCCCGAGGGCTCGCTGTTCTCCCCCTACCCTCAGCGGCGCCGGCATCACAAGTGTGGGCACCCGGCTTTGGCTTCAGAATCGGGAGCACACTAAAAACACAGTCCCCCCCAAAAAAATGACATAACAATTGTGGCATGTCAGGGGGTCACCTTCCCTTATAGCAGAAGTTCCACTTTTGGGTGGAACACCGCTTTAAGTGTAATTTTTGACAGCCCCCGTACTTTCCAAGGTGACTTTCCCCTTGTTTAAGACTTTATGTAATTGTGTTCTATCTGCGTCTGTATCTTCTGTAGATGCTTTGGCAATGGAGTTATATCTCTACTAAAATTAATCTTTGGGGTCTTCCCAGGTTAGAAGTGTGATCGTTGCAGATAAACTGAAAGTACGTTAATTACTTTTCTAGGTAACTTCCATAATGACAGATTGGATCCTCTGAGCTAATTTGATGTAACTTTACCTTAAACCTTAGCAAACACTAAAAAGATACGGTGCGGCAGAATTTCTTACACACTTGTATATCCGTCCTGTTAGGTACGTGGGATCATCTTTCAAGATGTCATTAAACATTGCTGAAAGAGGAATTACAGATGAGTCGAGTTTGATAATTCGAAGTCAAGTAGCTTAGTGGGTTTCGTACCTCAAACATGCTTAATTCTAATGTACATAAAATAATTGATAGGTAGCAGGTGGAATTTTCTTTAATGAAGGGATTTACTGCATCCATTTACTGTCACTCACTGTCTGCTATGGGAGAGGCGGGTGTTTAATGCATGTTGACAGCCTACCAAATACATATTAATAAAGTAAGATGTATTAGCATAATAATTGTTTACCAAGACAGTTTAGAAAGTATATGTAATACTGCTCAATATTATCAAACATAAGCGAAGTTCTATCATCTCATAAAACTAAAAATAAATCTGTCATCTGTGTTAAATGTTGTTAGCTCTTCTGAGCCAGTCATATTAAATTCATCTTAAAATGTGAATTTGCAGCATAAGATGACTATCACTTGTCAAGGATTTCTAGCAGTGTCATAAATCATGATTCACGAGTATAGGAGTTGCCGATGAACTGAGCTGGAATATCTTCTTCCAATCTGAACCCAGACCTTCCTGGAGGCATAGGGTAGGCCATAGAAAACCATTACTGTGGGGTTTGGCCACATATATCTGGGAACCCTACACTTCTATGACTATTGAACTCCTTGGTCTCTAACTTTCCTCTTTGATCCACCCTGCTCACCTCTACCCATTAGAGGTTATAGTAGTGATGTGGAGGCCGGCTGAAGGAACCAGTGAAACCTGTAGGGGACCAAGGTGATCAATAATCCAGGAGGTATTGGTATTCCCAGCAGACTTCATAGTAGGATTTCCACCACTGGGCTGGCGTTTATAGGTAGAACTGTGTATTTTGTTTGTACTTTACAGGTACATGCTTTCCTCAAAAGTATTACTTATGTGACAGGTTTTCTTTAATACTTAGTACAGGGTCCTCAAAGGACTATTTTGTCAACCTTTTAAGGTAGGATTATGGTCAATAGTAAACAAATGCCTCAGGGTCAGTGATGAGCAGGAGTAAAAACATGGCCCTGCATCGGTGCGGTGGTCTGTATAAATACCCTGGTTTTCAGCAGAAGTAAAAAATGCTCTAGCATTGGTGGTAGTCAGAAATACCCTGACAGTCAGTGAAATAATGCAACATCGTCAGTGTCAGTGGAAGGAATAGTTTGCATTGTCATTGGGATTAGAAAAGCCTGTTGAGTGGCATTTACCTTTCAATGCACTCCAACTTTACTTCTCTACTGGCCAGATGATATTATGGCTAAAACTATATAGGCACCATTGAGGAGTAAATTACTCCACCCAATAGTGACCGGGATATCTTGCCAGGTGCTACACAGTGCCTATATTTAAAATGTATATTAGATACCAAACTCATGTTGATAGATGCTTTAGGGCAGGGATATGCAATTAGCGGACCTCCAGCTGTTGAAAAACTACAAGTCCCATCATGCCTCTGCCTCTGGGTGTCATGCTTGTGGCTGTCAGTCTTGCTATGCCCCATGGGACTTGTAGTTCTGCAACATCTGGAGGTCCGCTAATTGCATATCCCTGCTTTAGGGGCTGTGGGCAGTGTGGGGATATCCTCCATATGTGGTGGTTATGCCCATGCTTGACTATTTTTAGGTCAAGGGTCTTTGTATTACTGCAAACCACTTTTCACCTAATAATCTCTAGGGATGACAAGTTGGCACCTTTGCATTGCCCAGTTCCTGGCCTTTTTTTCATCCCAGCAAAAATTGACCACATATTTGTTCCTGCTTGCCAAACAAGTAATTGCCAAGGCCTATAAGAAAACCTTTCATTAGTTTCCAGGTAGTAAAAGACCACAATGATGATCAATGAAAAATGTCTAGCATCATTCATGACTCTCAGCCTAAATTTCTCAAAACCTGGGAACCAAAGACATGCTGGTAGGTAAAATTAGATCCTGTCTAAATTGGCCCTAGTATATGTATGAATGTGAGTTAGGGACCTTAGATTGTAAGCTCCCTGAGGGTAAGGACTGATGTGAATGTACAATATATATATAAAGCGCTGCGTAAATTGACAGCGCTATATAAGTACCTGAAATAAATAAATAAATAAATAAAATAAACCATGGCTTAATTATGGTTTGCCCTCTCTGAACCCTGTCAGTTTAAGTTATCTGTAATTTATCATCCTCCCTTAGTCCTGAGTATTTGAGGATTATGCTCATATCCTCTCTGAAAAATGTTGGTGCAATGTGTAGCCATCCTGTCCTAAGCAGATGTGACTGTTTAAATTTAGTGGTGCCAAACTGCAGTCAGCTTAGCTGAATTCATAGCTCAGTTTTCTTGGGTTTCTCCTCGGTTTCTAGTTACTATTAGTTTCTGTCTGCTGCCAGTAGGTGTCAAAGGTGCCTCTGCTAATAGTATGAGAGCTGCACTAAGCAGAGCTAGGAATACCCTATGTATCTCTTCATGACCAACTACTAGGATGTTTATTGCCAATGGTGCAGGCTGGAAGAGGGTATACACATTCAGGGAGTGACCTTGGGAAATGTAATTTCTCCCTGGGCCTCCTACCTAGGGAAGGGCTGTTGGATCCTTATAGGCCTGCTGTCTGAGAAGGTGACCATATGCCTGGGCAAAGGCCTTTGTTTGAGGCCTACTTTGCGTTACCTGGGGATTGAGGGGTCATGGATAACTCCAGATGTCTTGAGGTGCCAGAGAAGCATGGATCGAAAGCTTGGACCTCTTCTCTCTAGGGTGTTGGTAGCTGAACTGATAAAATGCCTTATTATCAAGAGCTACAGTCACTGTGTGAGCACTGAGTGCTGGATCAGCTTAAAGGTTCTCCACCTGTGAAGGCTAAATACTTTTGTTCCCCTTTTTTGGAGTCTGCTAGTCCATGGGTGCCCTGTGCTCTTACCCTTTCCATGGAGTGAGAGTCAATAAACCTTTTTTGTTTTGCATTTCAAAGTGACAGGAACCCATCCATTCACATATCTCCACTATTGATGAGGTCTACACCCTGAGGTGAAATGCTAGCCCATCCAGTCCCTGGGGGTTCAGCCAGGCTTTGGGGGTCAGGGAGTTGCAACACATGTATATCTGACTGCATATCTATTTCTTTGTCTTTATTCAGCTGAGAATGCCCCAACTTCTGCATGAAACTACAATTAAGATTGGATTACTCAATACTGTAGATAAAGAATTATGTGCAATATTGTTTTGGCATGGTAAGCGAGGTAGTCTAACTGAAGGAAGAATAGAGCAACAACATTAATTTATGTATAATCTATACATAATTTCTTTGTAATTATATTGTACAGTGATGGTACCAATTATCTTGCAGTACAGATAAATGGAATCAGCATTAATTAAGACATCGCATTATAAAGAATGGAGCACTTTCTAAAAATTAACACAGATTAAGACTAATATTATCCACAGAGAATGATTTTGTAGGTTTCAGTTGGCATTGTTTAAAGAAGATCTACAGTCAAATACAACTCTCAACTATCCTGTCAATCCTCCTCTATTAAAATTATATTTGGTAACCGAGTTTTTTCCAGTTTTCCTGAGGTAGCTCATTCAAGTAACCAGTGCTAAATCAGTGGTGGACCAGTAATGTGACCAGTACTAAGTCACTGGCCACATGGTCTGTGCCCATAGGTGTGTGCAGCCTATTGCATTAGGGTGTGCTCCACAAAGCGCAAACAAACATGAGTGTGTGTGTATAAATGTCAGAAGGGCAGAGATCGGTGTCAGTAGTTTATTTTTATCTTATTTTATTTATTTATTTATTTATTTTATTATTTTTTACAATATTATATTTTATTATTCTTTGTACAATTTTATTTAGGAGCCCCATTGGGGGGTGTTGGTGAAATATCAGGGGTCTAAACAGACCGCTGATGTCTCATTTTTGAGACAGAGAAAGGGACTGAGGACAGAGATTCCCCCGTCCCTTTCTCTGCAGCAAGGCAGCAGGAGAAATCTGCACAGTACAGGGCGATTAGGGTGTGCCCAGGCACACCTGCCACCCTATGTGCACACGCCTATGTCTGTGCCAAAGGGACCTGGATGGCTGATGTTCTGGTACAGTAGCCTAACACACACACTGCCCTTCCCACCTAAGACTATATGATGTATGCCTTGGCACAGGTCACGTGATCCGATAACCACTGGGAGTCTGAGGCTTAGTTTTGATTTGGAAATACAAGTATTTCACAAACTTTTTAACTATTTATTAGTGAGTATAACCATTAAGGTGATAGTGGGAATGAACTAAATGATGGACAAAAAGCCCTCCAACCGAATCAGTAGAGCATTCTCAGAATAGACGGTATTAACATGTCTCATTCCATCACATCTCCAAAAATAAGAGGTTTATTTCTCATTTCAGGGAAGGTGGGTGGAGCCATGCAAATCATTCCTTTATGCCTCAGTGGTCAAATGCACATCCAGAGCTGCTTATGTTTATCACAATTTGCAAATATAGCCTAATATCATAGAACCATTTATTCCAAACTGCATACGGTTGTTAGAGGCTTTTTGGCCATCATCAGTACAGTGTATGGAAACCATGGCTTCTACTGAGGAGAGCTTGTAACCCAATAAGAAAGTATAACCATTAAGGTTATGGTTAGAAGTAAATAAAGGAATCAAAAAGCCCTGTAGGGCCTTCTCAGAATAGAAGGTATTCACATGCTTCGTTATTTTACATCTCCCAAAAACAGGTGGATTATTCCTCATTTGGTGACAGTGGACAGAGCTATGCAAATCATTGCTTTATACCCTAGTAGCCAAATGTACATTGAGAATCACTGCAATTAAAGTGGTATTAAACCCCAAAACAACCATTAAGGCCACTTTCACACTGGGGGCAGTAGCAGTAAATCCCCACTAGTTTCAGCGGGGATTTACCGCTGTTATAGCATAGCTATGGCAGCGGTAGCATTGCGCTTTTAACCCCCCCCCACAAGGGGTTAAAAGTGCCGGCTCGACGCGCTTCCGAGGCGGTGTGCTGCCGCTTCGGAAGCGCTGCCCCATTGTTTGCAATGGGCAGGGGCGGTGGAGGAGCGGTGTATAACCGCTCACCGCACCACTCCAAAGATGCTGCTTGCAGGACATTTTGTAACGTGCTGCAAGTGCACCGTCCCAATGTGAAATCACTCAGGCTTTCACATTGGGGGGGGATTTTTGAGGTGCTTTACAGGTGCTATTTTTAGCTAAATAGCACCTGTAAAGCGCCTCAGTGTGAAAGGGGTCTGTATTGCAGCTGCCCAATTCTTAGATGTGATGGCTGCATTCATTTTGTTTTTTACGCTTTCTTTATTTTATTTTCACCTGGTGGTCCAGCCAGTAAGTCTGTTGTTTTTCAAAAGCTCTCTTGCAGATGTATCAGCTACAGGGATGAGACAAACCATTTAACACTGGCAGGAGTGCGTACAGTGATCACCTTTTATTTATTTATGTAAAACCTTTATCCCAAAAGGAAAAAAACAGTTTGCTGTAACTGCTTATAAATTATTAGCAGGGCTGGTGCAAGGATTTTTGACACCCTAGGTGAAACCTCATTTTGCCGCCCGCATTGGCTCCACCCCTGACTCTACCCCTTTGCCCTGCCCATGTGACAGGAGGTGGCGCTATACAGGAAGAATTGGCTCTGCTTCCTCTAGCGCTGGCTCCAGTGCTGTGCTGTGCCTAATTACACTACCGGTCGGAGAGAGCAGCTGCCTGAGTTAGTTACATGCTGCAGCCTGCAGAACATGCAGACGCGGAGGGCTGGGCTGGCAGAGACATAACAGATCTAACTGATCCCGATCACAGGGATTAGTAGATCTGTTATGTCCCCCTTCACAGAACGGAGAACCGCCGTGTTTACATTGGAGGTTCCCTGTTCTGCTGCTCTAACAGGGGATCGCGGGTCTCTGGCAGATATCGAGTCTGCCCGACCTGCGGGCACGCCCACGCAGCGTGCGGAGGCCACGAGAGTGCGCAGCCGTTGGCTTTGAGTGCGTGCGTGGAGCACGCAAAGGGGCGGACGTCCATGGAACGTCCCCCCCGGCAATTCAGATCCGCACTGTAGCCGTCTTTCAGCTATAGCGCGGATCTGTACTGGTTGGTTAAATGTGTTTTATAGCAGAAAGTAAAAAAAATTGTCGGTCGTTTTTTGCTTATAGCGCAAAAAATATAAAACGCAGAGGTGATCAAATACCACCGAAAAAGAGCTCTATTTGTGGGAAAAAAGGGACATAAATTTGATATGTGTACAGTGTCGCACAACCATGCCGTTGTCAGCTAAAGTAACGCAGTTCCACATTGCAAAAAATGGCCTGGTCATGAAGGGGGGTAAATCTGAAATGGTTAAAGAACTCCAGGCAAAGATCTTAGGCAGGGGTAAAGTGCCTATCTTTAAATCCTGTGATGTTATTCCTCGGTTCCAGTTGATCCACTCCACCAAATTGTAGGGAGAGTCAGGGATGTCCACTCCACCAGGTTTTAAGTGTGGGACTGCAGGCTCGTGGACATCCCTGACTCTCCCTACAATTTGGTGGAGTGGATCAACTGGAACCGAGGAATAACATCACAGGATTTAAAGATAGGCACTTTACCCCTGCAGGGGTAGTGCCCTCTGGTAAGGAGGGTTCCAGGTGGGGAGCACGCGTGTTCATCACATGAAGTCACAATTTATAAGAAGTTATATTTGAATGGAAAAACACCTCAAGCACAGAGCACTTTTTTACCCATATGAACTGTTATAAGTTTTTGGAACCAACAAAGGGAACGCAAGCTATCTCTAAGGACTTTATTGGGACTGCAGTCTATTGTAATAGACTCTTTGAGACAGATACTTTTAAGAGCTGAGCAAGGATTACTAACTAAGGGGTGGAGATCAAATTCAGAGTGGCGAAACACTAGCACTTTATACTAGCACATTTGCACATCCCGATCACAGGTTACACACAACCGAAGGAATTATATTTGTTTACATGGTGCATCAAGTTTTAGTCAAAGTTTATCCATACCAGTAATTTATATACTAGCACATTATTATAATTTTGGTGTTTTTGATTTTGTCTGTGGACTTTGATTATTTTTACATGGTATGCATATATGCACCTCTTGCACTAGCACTTTTGCATGCTTGCTCAAATATCCTGGTCACATCAGGTTTTATGTTACGCTCATCCATACTAGCACTGTGTGTACTAGCACATTATTCTAAGTTTTATTGCGGATTTCAACTATTTACAGACTAAGGAGAAATCTTGGAAAAGTCTTGATTTGTGTATGAATTTTATGGAGCATCTCACATTTTTAACTCAATTGAAATAATAATTATACATGATTTATGTATACATGCACAATCGGTACTAGCCCTTTCATATCTCACAGATTGCAGAACATCTGTCGCCCATTCAGTAAGCTCAAACATAGTCTTTGTACCAATGAATTTGAATCCCTACTAGCACATTCTATACTAGCACATTAGCTAATCCACAAACCTTTTTAAACGTATTTATATGTCAGCCCAGGGCAGCACCATCATCCAGTCTTACACCCTTTATCATATTGTTCCCCCCTAGTGAGGGATTCCTGGAAGGCAGCAGCAGGGGCATTTATCCTAAGCGCAATACACACTACATTATATTCACTAATATCATTTATCTGCTCTCCTCTGCCCTGGCCATTGACAAAAAGTCTTGTATTATGTGAATGGTTCACAGAATACAAGGCGTTCTGTTAATGGCCAAGGGGAGAGAGGCAAATAAACAACATTATCGCTTCTCTAAGAGCTGCAGTTGGTTGTGGGCCAGAAGTATAACAGGAGCTGTATCATCTGGTATAATAAAAGTATACAAATGAAAGAAATGAGCAGCTATCCTGGACTTGGCATACACCTCAGCAAAGGAAGTTTTTTACACACCACAATTTACTAAAGTATCTTAGCCTGAAGTTCGTAGCTAATGGGCATAAAATGATTCCTCTCACTCAGTCATGTGGGGCAACAACTAATATGTGTTGTGCAATTGTTGTTTATGTACCAGCGTGTGATGTGCACCCGCATTTCTAGTCATATATGCAAGCAGCATTTATTTTTTTATCAGAGAGTCCAAAGGTGAGTTTTCAAAATGTAAGCAATGTTTAGATCTCGATACTGCCTCACTGCCACTTATAGCAGAGTTCCACCATTTAAAAGTCAGCAGCTACAAAAAGTGTAGCTGCTGACTTTTAATAAATGGCTACTCACCTGTCCCCCGGTCCAGCGATGCGGCTGTCCGATGCATCTTTCCTCTCCCCCTCCCCTCCATGGCTTCATGGGTGGGCACGCATGTGCGAGCCGCGCTGCGCGCTATGAATGGCTGACCAATCGTCTGGGACCTGTGAAGTGTCCCAGGAGATTCCTGGGAGAGGGGGTGGAGAGGTGAACTTACTTCTGGCTCAGCGGTGTCAGGAGAGGAAATGGGAGCTTGTACCCTGTGAAAACAGGGTCCCCCCCAAAAAAAATTGCGGCAGGGGTCACCTACACTTAAAGCGGAAGTTCCACTTTTGGGTGGAACTCCGCTTTAAAGTGATATTAAAGGCTTGGTTTTTTTTGTTTAAAAATAATAAACATGTTATACCTACCTGCTCTGTGTAATGGTTTTGCACAGGGCAGCCCAGATCCTCCTCATCTCGGGTCCCCCACCAGTGCTCCTGGCCCCTCCCTCCTGCCGAGTGCCCCCACAGCAAGCAGCTTACTATGGGGGCACCCGAGCTGAGCCACTGCTCTGTGTGTTCATTCAGACATGGAGCCGATGCTTAGCCCCGCTCCTCTCTCTCCTCATCGGCTCACTGACTTTGATTGACAGCAGCGGGCGCCAATGGCGCCCACTGCTGTGTCTCAAACAATCCTGGAAAGCTGAGGCTCTCGTGCAACATCGCTGGATCGAGATGGGACTCAGGCAAGTATTAGGCAGGCTGAGGGGGGCTGCTGCATACTAAAGGTTTTTTATCTTAATGCATAGAATGCATTAAAATGGATGTAAACCCGATTCATGAAATTTGAGCTGGGCACATAGATAGTGTTATTATCCCTCTTCAAAGCCCTGTGTCCCGTAGCTGTCACCTGTTCAGTTGTTCTGTTATCAGCATGACAAGTATTCCGTCACATATGATAAAAGCAGCCGGAGTTTTGTGTTGGGGAGGATGCTATAAATAGATTAGCAGAGCCCTGAACTATACAACGGGCAGAGCTGAGAGTCTCTACCTATGAGGAAAGGGGGTGTGTGCCTTTCCTCCAATTAGCTATCTTGGCTGTCTTGGCTGTGTGCCCAGGCTTCACAGCAGCAATGACAACCAGGAAGAGAAAATATCCTAACATGATCTGCACTTTCTAAAGGATATATACAGCTGAAGACAGCAGATATACATGTAATACTTATATAGGGAGATTTGTTTCATCCCGGTGTATCATCTGAGGCTGTTCACTTCACTGGGTATAGGAGAGGGTTTACATCCACTTTAAGATAAAAAAACCTTCTGCCTTTAGAACCACTTTAAAGGGCAAGAGTGCAGTGGACTTTAAATGGCTGATAAGGATCACAAAAGCAACTTTAAACTATGCTGGAATTCTTCTTCTATCCTAACGCTAGTGCTAACCCTAACAGTAACCATAATACCAACCTTAGTCCGATAACCCTTTTATTATAAACAGTCATGTGATCACCATGTGGAAGAGATCATGTTGATCCCTTAGCTTTGTTGTAAACAAAGCTGTATGTCACGTACCTGGTAAGAAACTGAATTGACAAGGTTGGCCTCTCTAGTATTTCTAGCCCAGGCCCCACTGAAGGTGGAACAGGTGGCTCTGAGGGACAGGAGGAACATGAGCGCTGGCAGGTGTTGGTAGCAGAACTTGCAGCAGAAGATGCAGGCTTGAGAAGTCAGGCAAGACATCAGGTCAGGAGCAAATTTGAAGCACGCTGGGCCAGCTGAGGTCTAAGGGGGCACTCCATATGTACTTCAGGTTCTGGAAGCGTGGTTTATTGAAGTTCTCAGCAAGCTTTAGGAACACACTGCGATGACTGGAGCGGCGCGTGCGCATATCTATGGGCTGGTGGCCATCCAGGAATTCCCTTAAACTGTCTAATTACTACGCTGGTTCATGGGTTTAAAATCAACAAATCAATCACAGAGCAGTGTGGTCTCACAGCATGCTGGCAGCTTTAAAGTGGAAGTTCATGCTCAAGATAAAATCCCTGTATCTATAGACACCAACATTCTAAATCTAACCCATCTAGTCCTGTTGAGAAAAAAATCAGCATACATACCTTTTCTGTAGTGCCTCCGACCTGATCCCACACTGAGCTGTCAGCCGCGGCTTTGCTGTGGAGGCGGGTGCAGAGGACATGGATGACAATGGAAGCCCCATAGTTCACTTCCCATTAATTTCACAGGGGTTGTCGGGCGTGTCTTCTGCAGAGCTTCCGCCGCTGGAGATCGGGTCGGATCGCCTTCAGAAAAGGTATGTATACTTACTTTTTCTCTCCGGGGCTAGATAGGTTAGTGTTAGAATGTTGGTGTCTATAGATACAGGCAGGGGCGTAACGATAGGGGTTGCAATTGCCCATGTGCCTCCCTTGTACACCTAAATAGGAGGGATGGCAGGGGTGGCATTTAGAGGCCCTAATCTTCTCCATTTTCCGCTATCCAGTTTACTTGTCTTCTGCTGTTCCCAGGGTCCCTGGGTGCTTCCCTGGTCCCCCCACAGAGCTGCTGTCTTCCCCCCTCCTCTCTCCTGCCAGCTGCTGTAGAAGATGTGTCATGATGGAGAGATTTACTGGCTTTTCTGAATGAACAGAGTCGGTGATTGGTACCAATTGATTCATTCATAACCTTAAGCATAGTAAACTGTTTTTACTATACTTCTGTTTCTGAATGAATGGGAGGCTTGGTGCACAGCTATTCCTGTCCATTCATTCAGTGCAGCTGAGGCTACACAGATGGAAATTGAGAGCTGAGGTTTGTTTAGACCCCTGATATCTCATCAAAGCCCCCCCAACAGAGCTCCTAAAAATTGTAAAAGAAATAAAATGAAATGGAAAAAATAATAACATTAAAATAAAAATCAAAAATTACTGACATTAGTGAGGGAACTATCAGGATTGCAAAGTTTGCAATTGTGACCGGGTCCTGGCATTTCACCACCGTGGGATGGCAGAAAGGGGGCTGCTGCAGAACTTGTGAAAGGGCCCCGCTGCGGTACCGTAATAAAGGAGTAAAGGGCGCTGGGATCAGTGGAAAGAGGGAAGGGCCCTGGCCAGGGGTCAGGGGGCCCTTCATAATTTCTTGCACGAGGGCCTTGAAGGTTCTATTTACGCTTCTGGATACAGGGATTTTAGTTTTAGCATGGACTTCCACTTTAAGCTTTTTTTAAGCAAATCAAATGTTCCTTTTCAGTGACACAGTACTATTTAACCTGTTTTGTCCAAATTTCAGTAAAGGCAAAAAAAAATGTGATATCAAGTTTGGGTACATGTACAAAATCTCATGCAATAAAACATCTCCAATGTAACAACCCTTGTGATATGTATGATATGTACAATACAGTAAACTATCAGTGTGCTGGAGTATGCACTCTACAAGTGCATCCCGTAAGATCTGACACACAGGATCTTTACAATAATATGTTTACAAAAATCTATACTTTTATTAATGTTTTGTATGCATGATACTTAAATTAAAGTCTGTCAAATAGTAGGACAGCCTTGACATATTGATCAATTAGACAAAAAGAGCCATTAACTGAGCTCTTTACTTTTACAATTTTTTTTTTAATTTTCATGTGCAGTGGCAAAATGTCCATGTCTGACTCATTGCATTAGACAATCTGTATTCCCCAGACATCTGTCCAAGTTTTCATTGATGCACTTCAGCAGAAATAGGCACTAGAGAGAAGATTACAGCAGCACTTCATCACTGGCAAGCAGGTGTCCCTTGTCAGATCAGCTTCCTCTCTTTCGCTGCAGGTCAGATGTGTCAGCTTAGCCAGCGTTCCACAAGCCAGGCAGAGACAGACAGTTACATGTTTCAGCTGAGACTTATCATAACCCCTTCTGGGTCTGCACTGTGAATGTGCACACATGCTGATCCAGCAGCCGTGACTGCTTTTGGCTTTTTGTATTGCAGCAAATAAATGCCTGTGATGAGTAAGTGCAGGACATAAAGTATACAGCGAGGGAAAAAGTATTTGATCCCCTGCTGATTTTTGTACATTTTCCCACTGACAAAGAAATTATCATTCTATAATTTTAATGGTAGGTTTATTTTAACAGCGAGGGACAGAATAACAACAAAAAAAATCCAGAAAAACACATTTTAAAAAAATTATGAATTGATCTGAATTTTAATGAGTGAAATAAGTATATGATCTCCTATCAATCAGCAAGATGTATGGCTCCCAGGTGTCTTCTATACAGGTAACGAGCTTAGATTAGGAGTGCTCCAAATCTCAGCTTGTTACCTGTATAAAATACATCTGTCCGCAGAAGCAATCAATCAGATTACAATCTCTCCACCATGGCCAAGACCAAAGAGCTGTTCAAGGATGTCAGGAATAAGATTGTAGACCTACACAAGGCTTGAATGTGCTATAAGACCAAGCAGCTTGGTGAGAGGGTGACAACTAGGGTTGCCACCTCATCCCTTTAAACCCGAACACGTATGGATTACACAGGTTCTGCGGCTAATTTAATGCAGATAAGGCACCAAGTGAGTTTAATTACCACCTTAATGAGCCACAGAACCTGTGTAATTAATGTGTTCGGGGTTAAAGGGATGAGGTGGCAACCCTAGTGACAACAGTTGGTGCTCAGAAACACAAAAAACTGTCAATCTCCCTCGGTCTGGGGCTCCATGCAAGATCTCACCTCGCGGAGTTTCAATGATCATGAGAACGGTGAGGAATCAGCCCAGAACTACACAGGAGAATCTTGTCAATGATCTCAAAGCAGCTGGGACCATAGTCACCAAGAAAACAATTGGTAACACTACGCCATGAAGGACTGAAATCCTGCAGCACCCGCAAGGTCCCCCTGCTCAAGAAAGCACATGTAGGTCTGAAGTTTGCTAATGAACATCTGAATGATTCAGAGGAGAATTGGATGGAAGTGTTGTGGTCAGATGAGACCAACATCAATCTCTTTGGCATCAACTCAACTCACCATGTTTGGAGGAGGAGGAATGCTGCAAATGACTCCAAGCAGGGAATTAAATACTTTTTTCCCTCACTGTACCTCCCAACTGTTTGCAATAGGAATGAGGGACAACTATTAGCAAAAAGTGTAAGCATAGGACAAACACCCTTGGCACGCCCCCTTAAAGGAGATTAAGGCTCGGTTCACGCTAGTGCGAACCGTACAGCTCGTGCTTGCTCAGGCACGACAGCCTACTGTATTAATTTGAATGGGCTGCTGTGCTGCGTGAACTGCAGAAAAAAGGTGCATGCACCTTTTTAAAAACACGGCCACAGGAAAACCGCATGGACTTTTTGGCCTTCCGATTTCCCTGCAGCCCCCATCCCCCCCCCCCCGGTGTTCATGCTGTGGGCTGAGATGCGTGGGGGTACCATTCGGAGTGCATCTCACATGGGCAGTGTGATTCGGCTGCAGGTGGTTGCGTGTGCGGGAATCGATGCAATTCCAGCACCTGCAACCGGAACGCACAGTGCGGGCTAGTATGAACCTAGCCTTATACAAACAAAATGATTAGTTAAAGAGGAAGTAAACCCTGATGGGTTTACTTCCTCTTATTTACCTGCAATGTAGAAGCATAATAGGCTAGTATGCATCGCATACTAGCCTATTATGTGCCACACTGTCCCTGCAGTAGGAGGCGTCCATTTTCGCCCCTCTTCCTTCCGGGGCGCTGTGACTGGCCAGAGTCGCGTGACGTCACTCCTGCGCATCCACGTGGGAGCCGCCAATTGCGGCACGCTGTCAGTGAAGAAACGGCATGGAGGCCATTTCTTTACTGTGCATGTGCCGAATGACGTTGGCACATGCCAATATAGCGTATATCTCCTAAACCGTGCATGTTTAGGAGATATGCAGGGAACCTACAGGTAAGCCTGATGACAACCACTTTAAACCCGCAAGTGCTTTTTTTAATCACAATGCTATTCCTTTATACTTGCTTTTAAAATTTGCCAATGCAGAAATTTAGAAATTGGATGAATGGTTAGCACTGGGAAACACTTTTTGATAGATAAATAGTGCATTTTATATACAACTATATAGATCAGACCAACATGAGGGACAAATGAGGAGGAAAGAGGGACAGAAGGACTTTGTTCCACATCAGGGACAGTCCCTTGAAATCAGGGTGAGTGATAGCATATTACATATCTTTAAAGAGACCCATTTGCTTAAAAAAAATGAAAGATTGGTAGACTGAAGCAAAAAAGCTATTATACTCACCTCACAGGTGCTCCAAGTCTGTTACCATCGATCTGCACCAAAGCTGCAGGCTCAATCACATTGTTCAGTATTTCACACTTCCAGAGGTGGCGGATGTCTGTGTTCCATGCTTCCACCCATGTGCTGTCCTCTGAACCCAGCATCACTACAAGACACAGCACTAGGGTTGCCGCCTCATCCCTTTAAACCCGAACACATATGAATTACACAGGTTCTGAGGCTAATTTAATGCAGATAAGGCACCAAGTGAGTTTAATTACCACCTTAATCAGCCACAGAAAACTGTGTAATTAATATGTGTTCGGGTTTAAAGGGATGAGGTGGCAACTTCCAAAAGTGTGGAATAAGAGTGAAGAGTTTGACAGAGGCTGCAAAGCTCAAATGGAAAGCCATTGTAGAGGTCATTATAATATATTTTCAAGCTCTACAGAAAAGACCCGCCTGCTCTCCCTTTCCAGTTCTGGCATCACTGAAGCACCTAGCTGTGGCCAGGGAAGCCTTGTGTGATCTTCACTGACATCCTTGGCAGATCACACAGAGCTTACCAGGTCATCATATAGGGTTTCCTCTGCAGTTTGCCCTGAAAAGTGAAAAAATTGTGTCTGTATGTCAAATATATACAGGTGGCTGGGGAGGTCTTTCACATAGTGAAGTCATTTATCTATAGTATAAGTGGTTTGATGGCATAATAATTAGCAGTTGTAAGGAGATTTATGAATAGAGAGTTTAAAGCGGTATTAAAGTGATTGTAAAAGCTTTTTTTTCAAGCCAGGTCTGTGCAATACCTTCTCTCTGCAATGGTTTTGCACAGAATGGCCCTGAACTCCCTCTTCTGGGTCCCCTGCCAGTGCTGTTGACTCTTCTCCGAGTGCCTCCATAGCAAGCTGTGTGCTTTGGGGGTCCTCACACAGGCTTGATCATGAGCTGGTCGAGGGGCTCGGCCCTACTCCTCGCTCCCTCCTCACATGATTTGACTGACAGCAGCGAAAGCCAATGGCTACCACTTATCTCAGCCAAGCCTGTGAGAGAGGGGTGCAGGGAGAAGAGCTGCTGCAGAAGTGACAGAGCTGAATACAGAGAATACTCAGGTAAGTGTTTAAAGGGGGGGGGGGTGACTGGGGGGAGCTACTATTAAAAGTTTTGTTTTTTCTTAGACCTGATTCATGAAATTTGAGCTGGGCACATCTATCTGTAGTGTTTTCTTATATCTCTTCATAGCATTGTGTCTCATAGCTCTGTCCTGCTCCGTTCCTCTGTCATCAATTTTTGACAAGCCCTCTGGACCCGGAGATAGAAGTGTGTGTTGGAGAAGGTTGCTATAAATAGAGTAGCACACTGCTTGCTGTCTAACAGCAGAGCTCTGCTTGTCTGGGGAGGGGGTATTTGCCTTTCCTCCAATCAGCTGTCTCACAGTGTTCAGAAATAACTCCTCCTAGAAGGGAATGAGGAAGTGGTTGTCTCCTTTGTTTGCTCTGAGTCTTATCCGTGTTCTGATCTTTGGCTTGTCTGACTATTCCTTCCTGCCTGATACCTCGATCTTTGGCTTGTTCTCGGTTTCTCTTGTCTGCTTGTAGCCCTGACCCTTTGCTATTCCTCTGACTATTCTTGCTGCTGCTTCCCCTCTTCCACCTGTAGCCAGCCGAGCGTGAGCTAGGGGCCCCCAGGGGGCCGCGACCTTGATCCAGTTGCAGCCGAATCCATCCTCACCACCAGAGGCTCTGGTGAATACCCACTGGCTCTTAGATTCCGCGCCCTGTAGGCAGAACAAAAAGGTGTATGCATGAAAGATTAAAATAACACATATATCAAATAAAGAAAGGAAAAATGGAGCATTATCTTTACCACCACTTTAGAATGGTTCACAACAGAGAGGTGAAGGATTTAAAATTTTGGAGTGTGGAAAAATATAAGAAGAATTGCAGAGGAAGTAACCTAATCAGAACCATAAGTCAGAGGGAATCCTGGTGGGTCTATGAATTAGGTGCCCTGGCTCCTAAAGGCCTTAATAAGGAGCTTGGCTTAAATCGCTTCCTGGCAGATTTCTAAATAAGCAATGTGATCTAATAGGCTCTAGTGGCAGATGTTCATAATAACCTTATGAGGGATTATTAGACTAATAAGGGGTAGGACTGATGGAACATATCGGATTATTATTATGATTTATTTGATTTACATCCCCCTTATTGCACACTAAGGAGATGTATAGTATGTACATATAAGCTACAAAAGGATAATGCTAACAGTTTGAATAAGCCTAGTATCACACAGAATTTAGATGCTATAATAACACAGGACAGGAAGACACATTGATATTTACAGGTAACAAAGAGATGCATGCAACGTTCTAGTTTGCAAATGAGTTACAAGGAATAATATTAACCAGATATGAACAGGAAAAATGGGGAAGTATAGTATTTACCATTGATTTCTATGGGAGGCTATAGGAAAATGGCGACCGCCATGTGTGCTGTATGGGCTACAGAAACATGGCGGTGGTATGTACAAAATACAAACGTTCGTTTGGCTGTTCAAGCATTGATGTCTATGGGAGGCTACAGGAAAATGGCGACTGCCATGTGTACTGTATGGGCTACAGGTTATTTATTTGGTTTACACATATTACTTAATTGCACTTTTTGCATTTTTGGATTATTTACATGTATGATAACCAATCATTTAACATATTTTGCACCTTATAGTTGTTTTTATACCTCTAAATGAACAATTAACCTATGCAGTACAGGTGCAGTCCCACTGCAAGGGACCATTTTTAAGAACCCTGAAGTTGGGCTTTACGTTTTTTATTTTTTACGTAAAGACAAAAACAGACAGCAAAAAAAAAAAAAAACATATATAATGATCAAATACACACACATACACACAGAATGAAATATACAAAATATACAAAAGAAAATACACAAAGAATGCTAATGATATAAAATCTCAACTACCTTAAATTATAGCTCTCCCCTTCTTCACCCCCCAAAAAAGCCTACAGCCTAAAGAAAAAAAGAGTAGATTTTTTCTGTAGATATACAAATATCATTCTTGTCTAGAACATGTGTTCAAGTCTTTTAAATTCAACACAAAAAAGGAAAAGGAATTGAACAAATCAAAGTGGTCACTTAGATTGTCTTTACTTCAGCCTCCTGACAGATTTCAAGTGGTCTCACATTAACGCAAGAAGAAAACAACTTAAAATCCACCTGACAGTAATTTATGGAAATAAAAAATTGTCATCATTCAGCCCAACGTTGTTCTACCTCTGTGAGGATGTAGGTGAAGCAAAACAATATTTTCCTATTTATGCCTCTTGTTTGCTAGGTAGATATATTTGCGTGGTTTGAATTTCATTAAGCCTTGATGGACTCACTCACACAGTGTTGTTGGGTAGATAAAGGGAAATATATTGTCTCAGCTATCTTAGGCTTCACTGCAGTAAGATTTCATTGAAATTGTACATAGAAGCCAATTCTCTTTGGTGAAATAGATTCATCAACCTGTCCTAATCATTATCTCAGCAGGAAACCATTTCATTCTGCAGAGAAAGTCATATCGGTGAGGACAGTCGCAGCAGGAGAATGTCCTTATTGACCAAGCGGTATTATGAAGCAAACTTTATACTTGATAGGAGAACAGAGCCGCTAAGCACTTTCAGCCCTGGCTGATAATAATATTATTTAAGAGGCTTTAGTGAGATGCTTTTACTGTGACTGGGAGCTGTCTATAGTACTGAACCTGTGTGGCGTTAAAGGGCATACCTAAGGAAAATTCAAATAGTTTGATTGACGGTATGCAGGTCCTCAGTATAGTGTAGGGACCCCCATCTCCTGAAGTGCCCTGGTAAATAAAAAGCAGGAGACCCATTCATGATGTTTATATAGAGTCCAACTATGAATTACAGTTTTTCATATAGAAATATGTCATTTATAGTCGTACAATGTCAGCTTTTTCAAGTAGGTTAAAAAATCTATGAAATGTGCAAATACAGCACCTCTGTGCTTGCATAACCTGGGAATGCCTGATGGGGGATTTTCTGTTCTTACAAAAGGCGAAGGAAATGTTTTAGAGTCAGTGAGGAAGTTGTAGTGCACTGTTACATAATATTCCCAGTGTTTGTACTTTTTTAAAATGCTTATCGTGCATGCCCTTTGCCAATAGGGACTACTTTCATCCCTCGGGGTGCACTTCCTGCAGCCCATCACGCTTCTCCTCTCAATACACTTTCTGGGACCTTGCACCCTTCTCCTATAGATGCAGCTTCTGGGACTTCTCGCACTTCTCCTTTGGGTGGGGTTTCTGGGACCCAATACCCCTCTCCTCTGGGTGCAGCCTTTTGAACCTTTCGTAAGGAATGCATTAAAGCGGTTGTAAACTGCTGGCCTTTTTTTTTTTTTGGGAACCTGAAAGGTAAAGCCATAATTATGTTAAACTTACTTTAAGTCAGCATTGCAGGGGCTTCTACCTTGACCCGTCTGGCTTCTGGGTTCGCAGACTTTGGTTTTGACTGGCCGGAAGCCGTGATGACGTCACTCCTGCACATGGGCATGGCAGTCAACGTTCAAGCACAGGGCTTCTACGGGTGACTGTTCCTTCAGGGTTCATGCGCCAGTGATGTCATTGGCTACAAGTAATGTAAATATCTCCTAAACAGTGCACGTTTAGGAGATATTTACACTACCTATAGATAAGCCTCATTATAGGCTTACATATAGGTGAAAGCAGAAAATGAAAGTTTACTTCCACTTTAAGGTAAAAAAAAATATCTTGACTTTAGAACCACTTTAAAGTAAAGGGTGCATTTTTCATCACTCATTTCTATACCAGTTTTGTTTATTGTAGGTGATTTTGTTCTGTATGTAGCTCCAAGGAACTGGCACTAGAAACTGCACAGGTGCACTGAATCTTCATGGGAAAATTACCTGGGAAACATCCAATAAAATGTAATCACTGTTTAGAAAAGTTGTCCAGTGGGTGAGATTTTCACTCAGACTCAGGCATTGTAATTTGCATCTAGTTGCCATAAGCCTTCCATTTAGTGGTCAGTGAAACATTTCATGAAAATACAAAAAAAAAAACAATATGTAATGATGAAAAAGAAGGCACATTTGATGGTGTAGGAGAAAAAGAAGGTAAGGTAAGGTAACTGACCTAATACTGTATAGCATGAATTTCATCAGGCAATCTATTGATTCAGAGAGTCAGTATTATTATTTTATTGTTATACAGGATTTATATAGTGCCAACAGTTTACGCAGCGCTTTACACCATTAGGGCAAACAGTACAGTTACAATACAATTCAATACAGGAGGAATCAGAGAGCCCTGCTGGGTTGAATGGCAGGTAATGGGGGATTGGCAGAGAGGGGTAGCAGACACGGAGCAGTTGGTAAGGTGGATGAGTCTGCCAGCAGCATTCATGATGGACTGAAGGGGGGATAACCTATTTAAGCCAATGACAAGGGAGCTGCAGTAGTCGAGGCGAGAGCTAACCAGGGAGTAAAACAGAAGCTTTGTGGTTTCATTGGTTAGGAAGGGACATATTTTGGAGATGTTGGAAAGGTTGAGGCGACAAGCTTTGGAAAGTGATTGGATGTAAAGGAGAGTTCAGAGTCCAGGATAACACCTAGCACCTAGGGTTCATGGTTGTGCCATTGCTCTTGACAGAGAAGTCAGGGGAAGGGGCATGTGGGGGAGGAAATATTATGGGCTCATCTTTGGAAAGTTGATGTGACATCCAGACTGATATGTCTGTTAGTAAATTAGTGATGCGTGGTAAAAATAGATTTGGGGGTAGACGAAGAAAGGAAGAGGAGAGGAGGAAGTAAAATTGTAAGTGACACTGAGGCCTCATACACACGGGCGTTTTGCACGCCGGCGTTTGTAGGCGTTTTTTGCAGCTCTCCATGTTATTCAATGGCCTTCTAAAAACGCCGGCGTTAGTGAGCAGTAGAGGGCGTCGGCGTTAGTGAGCTGTTTTTAGAACGCGGGACCATCGCGTTCTGTAGCTGTAGCGTTTTGGCGTTTTTTGACGCCAATCGGCAAAACGCTCACTAACGCTTGCTAACGCCCGCTAACGCCGTACCGGCGTTAACAAGCGTTTTTTGACGCCGGCGTTTTTAGGTTGAAAAATAGCAGAGGACTGATTTTTTTTAAAAAAACGCCTATTGACGCCGACGCCGATGCAAAACGCCACAAAAAACGCAGATTTTTTAAAAAACGTCGGACCTGGCATTTTGCTTATTTATTATAAAACGCCCGTGTGTATGAGGCCTGAAGCTGCGGTGGGAAAGTTAGGATAAGAGCCAGCAAAGAGCACAGTCATGGAGACCAAAGGAGTAAAGTGTTTTAAAGAGGAGGGGTGGTCAACCTTATCAAAGGCAGTCAAAAGGCTCAAAAGTAGTACAGAATAGTGTTCATTGGTTTTTGCTGTTAGTAAGTCATTTGTGATTTTTAAAACAGCAGTTTCTGTGGAGTGTTGAGGGTGAAATCCAGACTGAAGGGGATCAAGATGGCTAATCTTAACCCCTTCAGCCCCGGAAGGATTTCCCACTTTAGGACCAGCAAACTTTTTGCGATTCGGCACTGCGTCGCTTTAACTGACAATTGCGCGGTCGTGTGACGTTGTACCCAAACAAAATTTGCGTCCTTTTTTTCCCACAAACAGAGCTTTCTTTTGGTGGTATTTGATCATCGCTGCATCGTTTCTGATCGCCGCTATAAACAAAAGAAGAGTGACAATTTTGCAAATAAACCCAAATTTATGACTTTTTGCTAAAATACAAATAAAAAAAAAATAAATTAAAAAACATTTTTTTCCATCGGTTTTGGCCGATTTATATTCTTCCTCATATTTTTGGTAAAAAAAATCGCAATCTGCGTTTATTGATTGGTTTGCACAAAAGTTGCCGCGTTTACAGATGATGAGAATTAATTTCTGGGGTTTTTATTTTTTTGTTATTTTTTACTAGTAATGGCGGTGATCTGCGATTTTTAGCGGTACTGTGATATTGCAGCGGCCATGTCGGACCATTTTGACACTTTTTTGGGACCATTGGCATTTAAACAGCGATCAGTGCTATAAAAATGCACCGATTACTGTGTAAATGCCATTGGCAGTGAAGGGGTTAACCTGGAGGGGGCGTTCTAAGGGTTAACTGTGTTCCCTAGGCGTGTTCTAACTGTATGTGGGCTGCCCTGACTGGGGAAAGGGGAATGATCACAGCTTCCATGTACAGGAAGCCTGTGATCATCGCCCTTCCCCCTTCAACAGAACAGAGATCCGTGTTTACATACACGGACCTTCGTTCTTTCAGTGCGGGGGAGCCATCGCGGGTAGCCGGCGGTGATCGAGTCCGCCTACCCGCTCCCTGGCCCCCCCCAACACAGTGAGCGCGCGAGTGCGCCTCCGGCGGCGCGCGCGCGCTCACAATGCTAGTTATCGCGGCCGCCGTCCTGTGACTGCGTTTTGCGATAACGAGCCACCTTGCCGCCGTCACGCTGCGGCGGGCGGTCGGCAAGTGGTTAATGAAGTGGCCTTAATGAGTTCAAAGCCTATGTAGCACATAGTAATGAAAATGTTCATATTTTCCAGCATTTTAGGTGCAATAGTAGTGGAATGCGACTGTTGAGTAATAACGGTGGAGCTTTGCATCAGGACGGTGCAAGACAAACTCTTGACAAAGTAGGACTAGGATCCAATGGGCTTGATTTGTAAACTAACAGGTACTTGCAGGCATAACAAGGTGTTGCAGGCAATAACAAGTACTGTTATTACATCTGGCAATGTTTAGGTCAGCTCACATTAACTTTATGCTACCCATAGCCTTTAAAAGGGGATTGATGGTGCAGATATAATCCTACTTCCCTCACGGGACTCTGTTGAAAGAGCAAAACAAAGTGTTCTGTTAACATCTAAGATCTGGGATCAAAGTGGTTAGTAGGAAGCTTATCAAGGGGGGTATAAAAGTTATCAGTACAGGTCCGGTTAACTATTCCTCTTCATAATAAATTGCTGACATGCTCAGATGGCCCCCGAAGTTATCACTCAATCACAGCTGAAGACAGCCAAATTGGGTAACTGTTATTTCATGCATGTTTGTAGGTACCTTTAGCCCTGAGTGCAACATTGCTCACTTCTACAGCAGATGACAAGTGGATTTCATTTCTATTTTATGTTTTTTTCATTTTGTTCCTGGTTTGCTACATATATTCAAGTGGTCATCTTTTGGTTAAAGTGTTACTAAACCCAGCAATATGAAAATAGTTCATCTGTGGGGGGGGGGGGGGGGGGGGGG
>BLSH010436261.1:271734-297932 GCA_018402905.1 Glandirana rugosa
GGAACGCCGTCACACTGGGTAAGTCACCCTCACCATGGAAGTGACGAAGTACTTCGGGATCACCCAACACTAAAGGGGTAAAAACCTCCAAAACCCTTCCGTTTCTCTCGGACATCCTTTCTCGAGGGGGACGACTCCTCCGTACCCTCAAGAGTGGTCTGGGAAAAACGGTTTGCCTTCCTCTCTAACCACCGTCCTGGCTCCTTCTTCCTCTGGGAGAAGGAAAAGTACATTACCGACCCCTCGGTCTCCTCGGGTCAGGGACAGAGACATGGTTTGGGACATTAGTCATCTGCTGGGAGCTGTCTTCCGGCTCCTCTGGCTCCCCAG
Source organism: Glandirana rugosa (assembly GCA_018402905.1). Taxonomy (NCBI): domain Eukaryota; kingdom Metazoa; phylum Chordata; class Amphibia; order Anura; family Ranidae; genus Glandirana; species Glandirana rugosa. The sequence goes on from BLSH010436261.1 coordinate 272,065, forward strand.
CCATTACATGAAAAGGAAGAGGGTCTCCTTCTTCCTCGGTCCTGCCACCAATCTCTCCTTCCGTTTGGCAAAAAGGGTCTGGTGAGAACTCCCATGCCTCCTCAGCAGGGGGAGCTCTTTCCTACAGGCTCTCTTTGCCTTCCCAAAACCTCCAAAAATGGGGAAATCACAACCCACTAGGGCTTCATGAAGCAGTGAAGGTACCACTCCCACTGAATGGGTCACACTGCCGCAAGGGGTGTCAATCTCGACCAGCGCCATCTGGTAGTCACGAGTGGCCCCATGGATGCAAATGACCCCCGACAGTGCTAGGGTGTAACCTGGCCGGATTTACACAGCTGCTTTTGACCAACGTTATCACACTACTAGAGTCAAGCAGCGCAGTGACGGGTTTCCCGTCAATAACAATCACACACATTTGCCTCTTCATGCGATTTGAGAATGATGCTATACATGTGACCTTTAAAAAAAGAGAACTGCGTGGGAGAAGACGACTTGAGGAAAAGACGGGAGAGGCGGCACAGGGAGAGACGGCACCGGGAGAAGACGAATCGGAGAGAAGACAGAGCTATTTTTTAAAATAAAGGACTTGTCAAAAACCGGCTCTTGTTTTTTTTTTTTTACATTTCACAGCTTTTTTGGTGAATGGGTAGGGGTACAATACCCGATACCCATTCACAAGGGGGGGGGGCGGGATCTGGTCCTCTCTGCAAGAGTCTGAAAAATCGAAGGATACCAAATCTCATAGGAAATGTACCAGCGCTGTGCAGCAATGCATTCTCTTCAGATATGGAAGGCTCAGCTTTCCTAGGGTTCCCCAAGAGGACTCAGTAATGTCACGGTTACCTAGGAAAGCGCACCAGATGCAAGGTGATTAAATTTTAAAATTTTCTTTCTTTTTTTTAAAAAAAACTTTTGCTTTGCATTTTTTTTTTTTGTATTCAGGGTTTGGGGCTCCAAGTTTTCTTGCAGGTCCTCTTAAAGTACGGAGCTAGTGTCCTCCTTCCCCTACTCCTCTTGTACTTTGGAGCCTCCTAACAGTAGATCACAGAGCAGCACGTTTACCCGTGTCTTTGGGTCAATTCATTATTTTTTTTAATTAAATCCATGTTTAAACCAGAAATATGTCATTTACTGGATTGCATTAAAATGTTTTCTGCAGTAACTGTTTCCTCACTAAGCTCTTCTAGGCAAAATACCTAGAATGTTTAAACCAAGCCAGTTTGAAAATCCCAATGTTTGCCGCTCTGAGGAAAGTCTAGTATTAACCATCTTAACAGGGATTAAATAGATCAGTTTCATCTTCTTTGCGAGGTCTGGAAATTTAGAGATTGTGAGTATCCCATAAGCAATAAAGAAGACTTAAAAAAAATAAGCAATGTCAATTTGATGAAGTTTGCATTTAAGCTGCATTTTCTGAACTGCAATAATTTGCAAAATACCTCAATTATTATACCACTTTAGGCATGCTATTGATTTCACCTGAATTAGTTGTAAATAAAAAGCTACCGGTAAGCTGGATAATTGTATAAACACAGCCGCGATCTGTGTCTTTAATCTGAAAATAAGAGAAACTATTATGATTATATATTTTTATGTTTTTAGGTGTATCTTTTCTATAATGGTTTTAATTGTACAAAATATTTTGCAATTAAACACAATGGGGTTGATTTACTAAAAGCAAATAAACTGTAGACTTGGCAAGTGCAGTTGTACTCTGCAAGGGTATGTGATCCAAAACGTATTAAATGGTGCAAGGCTTCAGTTTGCAAAGAATACCCAATCGCATGCAAGCAACATAAAACAAGAGCATTTTTGCTTGAAAATTCTGGCGCAAATGCCCTTGCAGAGTGCTACTGCACTTGCAAAGTGCACAGTCTATTTGTCTTTAGTAAGTCAACCCCAATGTGTTTGGTTTGCAGAACATGCTGGGCGTTCTCATGAAAAAGCCCAGTATTGCCTGCTTACTAATTCACTTATGTGATCTAGCTAAAATGGATACAATCTTTATATGCTCTATGGGAGGAGGTGACTTCTGACATGTTCAGCCATATATGTGTAATTTAACTTTTGGATGTCCAAAGTCATTTATAAAAAGGCTATTCACAGCATAATAGTAAGACACCTAGGTAAAATGGTGAAGGGTAGCCTCAGGCATGCCTCCTATGAAATGCAAATTGGTAAATATGAAAGATTAATATGCAACATATCTATTTACCCAACTAGAAATAAATAAATTGTATTTGAAAAAGATGCATATTTTAGTCATTAACATACTAATTAAAAAAGTATTTCCTATTTAGAAACTCAGGTCTATTTAAAAAAATGGGATATTTTAAAAAAGTAGCAAAGAAAATATATAACTAAATAAAACCAAATTACACTTTCATTCATTTTTTTTGCATTGAAAAATAGAAAAAAAAATATTGGGGCTTTTGATACGCTAATGAAATATATTTTGACAATCTGGGTGTGCTGTGACAAGTACTTCTAAATAATATTTATATGAACTCATCATTGCCCCTAGAGTAAATCCTACTTGACCTGATCCTTGCTTATTTAGTCTAAGTTCACATCTAGGCATCCTGGATCGCTGACAGAATTGCCGCAATTTTGCCTGCAATCCTGAATCACGGCAAATCGTGCGACGCCCTTGCGATCCCCGTCACTTCCAATGGCACCCCCATGCGGTGCGATTTTTCCATGATTGTTGCCCATGATTGTTTTTCCATGATTGTCGCGGTACAATTGCGCAAACAGAATCTCAGTACGTCTGTCGCCCAAAAGAAGCTCTGGGACTTCTTTTGGGCGCAATTCTGTTTGCATAATTTTACCGCGATTAGTTGAGCGACAATCGTGGCAAGTCACCACACAATTGGGTGCTCTTGGAAGTGGTGGGGACCGCAAGGGCATCCCGTGATTTGCTGTTATTCGGGATCGCAGGCAGAATCGTGGTGATTCCACCCGCGATCCTGGACACCTAGATGTGAACAGAGCCTTAGGGATCTCAAACGGGTACAAAATTAGACCCTGCATAGCTATGCATAAAGCCCTTATGTAGCGCCTGCATTGTATCTATACTCCCAGGGCATGCTTTTTTCCTTATATACAGGTACATTATCAATTCCACTCAAATGTAAATGATTATTATGAAAGACATACCTACTATCCAGTTCTCCACTCATATTTGTGTCACTTGTTTATTACCTATGCAAACATTATGTGTTTCTGTTTGACAACTGATAAGGATAAAATAACTGCACCACCGCCTGTATTTTTATTCTATTTTTATGCTTATCAAAGAGGTCTGATAGCAAATAGCGGATCCTGTATTAACAAAGGTAAATGTTCTCTGGCACATGATCTGCTGGCTATGCATTTAGCAACATAAAAATGGCAAACGATGTCCTCACAAATAATAGATTGTACTGTCATAAGGGGACCTTCCTGGGAGCAGCTGCTTGCTCTGATAAGCACAACTTGTATGAACAAACCATGAACCAGCAATTGCACAAAATTGGCTTTACTTTTCAACAACACCTTCCAGATCACTGATATTATTGGTGTGAAAAACTATTCTGCTTGCGGAAAAGATGATTCTTTCATTTGTTCTTCTTTTTATATTTTTTCTTCTTACATTGAACAACAGCCCTTTTAATTATCACATAAAATGTACCTTAAAGCAAAACACCAGGAAATAAAATTATTAGAATCATCGTGTGTACAGCCTTTTGCATCCCAAAGCTCAAACACATATGCGTGTGTGCATGTGTAAATACGTATACTGACGATCAGATGCGGCTCTAGGCTTTGTGAGGCCTTAGGCAAAACCTAGACATGAGGCCCTACTCACGCCCCATAATGGGAAAAATAATTCAAGCAATAAAAAAAATTAACTTTATAGATTGCATATATTAAGAGCTTTAAAGTGCTGTTGTCAGTACTCTCTATCTCAGTGCTGCTGGTGTCAGTGTCAAATTAGACGGTTGGGAGGCCCCTGTGGGTGCGAGGCCTTAGGCGACCGCCTAATTTGCCTAATTAGAAAGCCGCCTCTGCTGACGATGTCAGCAGAGCAGTGGACGTTGTCAGTAGGGCAGTAGATGGTGTCAGTAGAGCAGTGGACGGTGTCAATGAGCAGTGGACGGTGTCAGTAGAGCAGTGGACGGTGTCAGTAGAGCAGTAGACGATGTCAGTAGAGCAGCGGACGGTGTCAGTAGAGCAGTAGACGATGTCATTAGGGCAGAGATTGGTGTCGGTAGGGCAGTGGATGGTGTCAGTAGAGCAGTAGACGGCATCAGTAGAGCAGTGGACGGTGTCAGTAGAGCAGTAAACGGTGTCAGTAGAGCAGTGGACGGTGTCGGTAGGGCAGTAGACGGTGTCGGTAGAGCAGTGGACGGTGTCATTAGGGCAGAGGTTGGTGTTGGTAGGGCAGTGGACGATGTCAGTAGAGCATGGACGGTGTCAGTAGAGTAGTGGAGGGTGTCATTAGGGCAGAGATTGGTGTCAGTAGGCCAGTGGACGGTGTCATTAAGGCAGAGATTGGTGTCAGTAGGGCAGTGGACGCTGTCAGTAGGGCAGTGGACGGTGTCAGTAGAGCAGTGGATGGTGTCATTAGGGCAGAGATTGGTGTCAGTAGGGCAGTGGACGCTGTCAGAAGAGCAGTGGACGGTGTCAGTAGAGCAGTGGACGGTGTCAGTAGAGCAGTGGATGGTGTCAATAGAGCAGAGATTGGTGTCAGTAGGGCAGTGAATAGTGTCAGTAGAGCAGTGGACAGTGTCAGTAGGGCAGTGGACGGTGTCAGTAGAGCAGAGGATGGTGTCAGTAGAGCAGTGGACGGGGTCATTAGGGCAGAGGTTGGTGTCAGTAGGGCAGTGAACAGTGTCAGTAGAGCAGTGGACGGTGTCATTAGGGCAGAGATTGGTGTCAGTAGGGCAGTGGATGGTGTCAGTAGGGCAGTGGACGGTGTCAGTAGAGCAGTGAATGGTGTCAGTAGGGCAAAGATTGGTGTCAATATTTATTTATTTTAGGAGCCCTGTTAGAGGGCTTTGGTGAAATATCAGGGGCCTAAACAAGGGGAATCTGCACCACCAAACTGGCACACCCTGTGCGCACATCTATGATTAAAATATTTAAAGTGAATATTAAAACAAAGAAACAGCTTTTGCTGTAATACTAAATTTCAATTTGAAGCTGTTCTCTTTGGTAATTCCATTCTACCACTAGATGTCACCAGTCTTTCAGGTTGAATGATGGGCAGTGCCATGCAACCCACTTACTTCCAAATCATGGACACACCCCTTGAGGATGTGTAATCACATTGTGCTTCAGCTCAGAGTACTACATCTCTGAACGGCTCTCATAACAGTATGTATGTGCTATTCAGTGCAAGAGAATGGACCAGCCAGGTTCAGGAATTCAGGGGCAAAGTGCATGTGCTGAAATTTTCAAATGGTATGTGAGCAAAGCTGAAAACAATATTAGATACAACAAAGAAATTAAAGCTCCTTTGACTGCTGCTATGTGAGGTGCGCTATCATTCAGTATGGAGTAATGTAGGGGGTGGGAACCCAAAGTCTAACATGGGGTCAGGTAGTTGAATTATTTTTTTCCTTTTCGTTAGAGTGTTGAGGGGTTAGAATCCCTGTCAGGTATTTACTGATAATATTCAACATCCTGTTCAACACTGTCACTATAGAAGGGTGGATGGCCAACGGTGGCACTATATAGATCCAAATGAAAGAATTAGCCAGTCCTCCCTAAACATTATGTAATAAAAATGTTGCTGTTATTTTCATATATTTGGAAGTATACATAAAGGCATCCTGCCTTGTCAAAGCCCTTCTGTGTAATGTGGTCCCTACCTCTGATCCAACAAAGCCCCCAATGTGGGACATACATACCAATAAATAGAGTGGGGCCGGTTCACGCCAGGAATCGTGTTGCTCGTTTCCGTGCAATTCACATGCGGTGTAGTGCATTGCAATTTGAGCCTATTCAATTTGAATAGGCTGAATCGCACTGGACCACACCAAAACTAGTGCATGCACTACTTTAAAAAACACACTGCAACCAGATTGCATGGTATTTCTGTAACATGTGGTCCGGTGCAGGCAAATGCACTGCACTTGGGGTGTCGCTAACTTAACATTGACACAGAGTGCACCTTTGAGCAAGGGTTTCCCGCACTGCGTTCTGCTGTGAATGGGCACTAAGAGCTGGTTCAAAGCAGATGCAGTTCAGTGCATTATTAATCTGCATCAAAAATGAAAGCACCGTGTCTTCCATATATTCCAGGAGCCCTAGTTCACAACATTGCAGTCATTTACAGTGCAGTCAATAGAAGTAGAACCTGCTACATTTTTTCTGTATGGAACACATCTGGAAAGCATGAAAATGCATGTGTGCACACACTGCAACAATTGTAACCACACCAAAATGCACTGAAACTTTTCACTTTTTAAGTGTCAAAAAAAAAGAGGTGGAAAAAAACACTGAAATGCACACAAAGGTGTGTGTAAATGCATATCCAAAGATGCCTCCGGAACACAGAAATTGTGTTATGAACCAGCCCTTAAGGCAGGTATGTCTGGACAAAACGAATTGTTCCTTAATGGGGCAGAGACAAGCCAGTAGTCCAGCACAGCACAAAGTCTGATAAATATACCAGTATGTCTCAGCAATCAATAACTGCATAGCTCCCAACTGTCCCTGATTACAAGCAAAGTCCCTCTGTCCCTCATAGCTCCTCATTTACAGTGCTAAATCTTTCATCCAATGTCTAAATTTCTGCATTTGTAAATTCCAAAAGCCAATGTAAAGGAATAGTAGTGGTAAAAAAACTTGTGGGTTTAACCAATCTATTTTTTTTGCACAATTCTCCTTTAAGGGGGCGTGACTGGGGGTGTGTCCTATGCCTACATACTTTTGTTAATAGGTGTCCCTCATTCCCATCTCAGAAAGTTGGGATGTATGTAACTGGCTTTTTAAAGCAAGGTACATGTTGCCAGTACATTTACCAACCAGGGAGCAAGCAAAATCAACACTGTGTATAAATGTCCCAGTAGTGGGTAGCATGAATATTTTGGGGAAGCTGGTGAGAGTCACAGCCAAAGTAACTAACAATCAGCATCCCCGCCCCACTGCCATCCAGTCAATGTAGAAGGGTGCGTGCCCAACAATGGCACCATATAAATCCAAATGAACCACTTGTCGCTCGCTGACAGTACATTTACTGCTAGCAGGCGGCACAGACAAGCACAGCAATGTATGGGCACATCGCAATTCACTTCCTGGTTTTCGGGATGATCTGTGCTGTCATTGGACACAGCATGGGTTTTTGGCTGTATACCTGCTGAATGGCTGTATTTACAAACACACAGAACAGTAAGGTTCAGGCAGAAAAGACAGCCAGATCCTGTGAGTAAAAACAGCACACATACACTTGTTATGCACACAGTTAACCCCATTCATTGCCCTTCTAATCATCCCTGACACCCATTAGTGTCATTAGTACAGTGTACAGTATTATCACTGATCACTGCATTAGTATTAGTGTAATGTCAGTGTCAGTAACCCTTACAGTCAATGTCAGTTAGCGCTAGATTGTTTGCCACACTATCACAGTCACACTATAAGTTTCTGATCACTGCCATTACTAGTATAGTGTCTATAGCTGCATAAATTCCATGATACCATAGTTTGTAGACACTTGAAATTTTACACAAATCAATTAATATACACTTATTGGGATTTTTTTTACCAAAGACGTGTAGCAGAATACATTTTGGCATACATTCATGATGAAATTTGACTTTATTGGATATGTTTTACAACAGAAATTTGAAAATATTGGTTGTTTTTCATTTTTTTCCAGTCTTTTTTGGTTTATATAACAAAAAGCCCAGTGGTGATCAAATACTACCAAAAAGGTTCTATTTGTGTGAAAAAATTATATGAATTTTGTTTGAGTACAGTGTTGCATGACCAAGCAATTGCCAGTTAACCACTTGAGCTCTGAAAGGTTTTACCCCTTCATGACCAGGGCATTTTTTTGCTATTCAGCACTGCGCTACCTTAACTGGAAATTGCACGGTCATGCAATGCTGTATGCAAATTCATTTTTTATCATTTTTTTCACAAAAATAGAGTTTTTTTGGTGATATTTGACCACCACTGGGTTAAAAAACAGGGATTACCGTCCATCATATGATCCACCAATCAAAATCGACTGTGTAATGTAAATCCTACTTCAGGATCTACCCTCTGGACTGCGTGTCAGGGAATGATACATAGGCCTCTGTGACATATGGAGCTGATGATAATTTGCAATAGAACCTGAAGTGTAAAGTGCTGGCAGGGAGATTCACTAGACCTGGAGTATTAAGTCAGATCCTCTACTCAGGGCCGTTAATAGTGGGGGACCACCGGTCCTCCTGTAGGGGGCCCAGAGAGCAGGAGGATCGGTGGAGCAGAGAACGGATGACAGCGTCTCTCACCCAGCAACTGAAAGCTGTTTCTTTCCCCTCTCCTTCCCGGTTTTCAGCTGCTGGGTGGGAGACACGGAGGGACGGATTTAGGGGGTGCTGGGGTGGGTTGTGCTGTGCCCACCCAGATTTCAGTTCTGCCCCCCTGAGCTCCTTCCCCCGCCCAGGCTCTGTCCCGCACTCACAGCCAGGATGAGGAGACGGCAGCCTGGAGGATGGAGCAGTGAGAGAAGAGGCAGCAGGAGGTGTGTTGTGTTTTGCTCTCCCTCCTGTCAGAAGAGCATTGGTCTATACAGTACATGAGAATGGATCACTCTTACTGTAGATCTCATGGCACTGTATACACACACGCCGCCCCCTATCCAGAGTTGCTGCTGCCAGGAGGTGAACAGCCCATGGAGGAGATAAGGGGAAGTGTGTGTGTATACAGTGCAATGAGAACTACAGTAAGAGTGATCCAGTCTCATGTACTGTATAGACCAGCGCTCTTCTGACAGGAGGGGAGAGCAAAACACAGCGCACCTCCTCCTGGTTATCTATATTGGCATATGTAATGGGGATGTGAGGAGGGGGGAGATGTGCAAGTAGGAAGAATGGGGGGATATGTGCTAGGAGGAAGAATGGGGGGGATATGTACTAGGAGGAAGAATGGGGGGGGTATGTTCTAGGAGAAAGAATGGAGGGTGAGGGATATATGCTAGAAGGAAGAATGGGGGGGGGGAGGGATATGTGCTAGGAGGAAGAATGGGGAGGGGTATGCGCTAGGAGGAAGAATGGGGGGGTATGTGTTAGGAGGAAGAATGGGGGGATGGGATATGTGCTAGGAGGAAAAATGGGGGATATGTGCTTGATGGAAGAATGGGGGGGGATGTGTGCGAGGAGGAAGAATAGGGGGATATGTGCTAGGAGGAAAAATGGGGGATATGTGCTTGAAGGAAGAATGGGGGGGATGAGTGCGAGGAGGAAGAATGGGGTGGGGATATGTGCTAGGAGGTGGGCTTGGGAGGGCGGTGGGTTGAACAAGGAGAGGGGATGTTTGTGCTAGGAGATGGGGTGGGGATTAGTACTGGGGGTGGGTGGCGGGGGGATTTAGGTTGGGAGGAAAAATTTGTGATGGGAAGGGTAATGTAGAAGGGGTTGTGATAGGAGGAGGGATTTGTGGGAATATTTCCTTGGAGAGGGATTGAAAAAAGAAGAAGTGGAGGAATGTGGGATAATAGAAGGGATTGGGGGATTTATGCTGGCAGGGGGGATTTGGGGGAGATTTGTGCTAGAATAGAAAGTTTGAGAAGAAAAAGGATATGTGCTGGGCAGGTGATTTCTTGGGGTGAGGGAGATTTGTGCTAGGAGGGGGGATTTTCGTTTTGAAATTTTTGCACGCGGGGGGGGGGGGACCGGTCAGGTAGTCTGTATGGGGCCCCGTGATTTCCAACAGTGGCCCTGCCTCTACTGACCCATTCTTCCCTACAATGCAAGAATATTATATTAACTTTTTATGTTTTGTTTATAAAATACAATTATCGTTCTTCAGTTGTCAGGAGCTGTAATTTCAAATTTTACTAGCACCACAATCTGCAGGTGAAGTCTAGTATCTTGGCCTACTAATCAGCTATTAGGTATCGTAAGAATGACTACAGAGCACCATTTGGTATGTTGGTGTAATGATTGTATCTGTGTATGTTGCTACAAAGAGGGAAAAAAGGTGATGACTGCTGTATGTAGAAATGTAGAAATATTAAGTCTGCAAATTTCATTTTCACGAGTACTTTGTAATAATGAATTTGTCTTTTTCCCCTAGGCAGTATAGTCTATCTGGGCATGATGATCGGAGCATTCTTTTGGGGAGGCCTAGCGGACAAAGTTGGGAGGAAACAGTCTCTTCTAATATGCATGTCTGTCAATGGATTCTTTGCCTTCCTGTCCTCCTTTGTTCAAGGATATGGATTATTTCTAGTCTGTCGATTACTTTCTGGATTTGGGTAAGTTAGCATTTTTTCTTTTATATGTATTTAGTCAGTAATAGAAGTCACAGAACTAAGCAAGTACATCTCCAAGTATGTTGTAAAATTGCATAAAGTAGTTTTACATATGTACAGTATGTCACAAAAGTAAATACACCCCTCACATTTTTGTAAATATTTTATTATATCTTTTCATGTGACAACACTGAAGAAATGACACTCTGCTACAAAGGTCTTGACAATCTTCTTATAGCCTAGGCCATGTTTATGTAGAGCAACAATTCTTTTTTCCAGTTTCTCAGAGAGTTCTTTGCCATGAGGTGCCATGTTGAACTTCTAGTGACCAGTATGAGAGAGTGAGAGCGATAACACCAAATTTAACACACCTGCTCCCCATTCACACCTGAGACCTTGTAACACTAACGAGTCACATGACACTGGGGAGAGGAAATGGCTAATTGGGCCCGATTTGGACATTTTCACTTAGGGGTGTACTCATTTCTGTTGCCAGTAGTTTAGACATTAATGGCTTTGTGTTAAATTATTTTGAGGGGACAGCAAATTTACACTATTATACAAGCTGTATACTCACTACTTTACATTACAAATATTTCCAAAAATGTGAGGGGTGTACTCACGTTTGTGAGATACTGTACATTTCTCGAATGCAAGATAGGATAGTGGCAGTCATGCCCATAGTATGGGAACATAGACAGCAAACCCATGTTTTGGTGCCTACCTTAAAGAGTAAATTACTGGCAAAGGGGTATCACCAGAGAAAATCTGGTATATTAGCCCATAACAAGAAAGCCGCTCAAAATGTACTATATTATATAAGAAAATCCCGATTGTTAGACTCTTTGAGCAGAAAGTAAGCCTAAGGCTCCATTTACATGGGACGCTATATCAACCTCCCCTGAACGTTTTTTTTTTGACAGCTAGAATCCGGCGTCTAAAACGGCCGCTTTGCCATATTTTGCATGCCACGTTTAGCGTTTGCGTCTAGGAGCGTTTTTTTTTTTAAAGAATGGAAACGCCTGTAAACTAAACTGTTCTAGACGCGAGTTACCGCGTTTAGGCGCGTTTAGCTGCGTTTTCAAGCTGTTTGGCATTTCAAATGCCTCTGAACTGGCGTCTGAACCCATTTTTTTGCGCTCCAAAAAAAGCTTTTAAACTCAACTGCCTGGAAACTACCTTAAACGACCCTGTGTAAATGTACTGATAAGATAACATAGAGGAAAGTTCAGGGGCAGCTGAAAAAAAATGCCCAAATGCCTCAAAATGTCCGTTTACCAGCAGCAGTGTAAATGAGGCCTGAATTATCACCAGCAACAGGTATACCAGAAGTTAAGATGTCAGAAACCTTTTTGCTACTCTGATTCAGTGGGAGAGAGTTATTGGAGAAAAATCTGGAGGTATTTTCAGAATTACCTGGCTGAACTAACATAATTTACCATGACATTTTGACGGTTTCATGTCAAAGTAAAGTTAAGACCCTATCAGGCACCTGAAGTTACATAGAAACATAGAAAAGTGATGGCAGAAAAAATCTGAGTAGTCCACCGAGTCTGCCCCTTTTTATTTTATTTTTTGTCTTTTTGGTTTTTTTTTGTTTTCACATTATCCCAAGCATGTTTGAAGCCATTTACTGTTGATTGTCTCACAACCTCTGTTGGTAGTTTATTCCAACCATGAACCACTCTTTCAGTGAAATAATACTTTCTAAAATTAGTTTTGAACTTCCCTCCAGTTAGTTTAAGTTTATGTCCCCTGTGTTCTTGATTTTGGTTCATAGAGAAGCCTTTTTAGAAGAGGTACCTAAAAAGTTGGTCATTGGGTCATATGGGAAACTAACAGGGAGTGGTAAAGTTTTATAGTGGTCATCCATAAGCCAGATGGTAACCTGAGGTTCTGCAACAACCTCAGGAAACTAAATTAAATATAATAATTTTTATGCTTTTTGATGGTATACCGTAATCTCTAGTCTCGTTGGTGGAGGAGGATGGGATCATCTCTTTATCTTTCAGTTGCTTAAAACTTTACCCTCTTTCCCTTCCCCCAATCCTTTCAATGAATCCCTTTCCTCATCAAGTCACCTTCAAACTCTCCCAGAGGAAGCGCTCTTCTACTATCTCCTAAGGCATTTCCCATATCCCCACCTCCTTCCCCTCCACCCTTACCCCTCCCCCACCCCAAAGTTTAAAAAACCAATGTTTTGTTTTCTCAGAATCTTAATAATTCTTTTATGGATCCTGGAGCCTGGAGGCATTGTAGAGCTTTAGGAGGAATGAATCCTCCATGCTTAGGTCCACATCTTGCCTGGTAGCAAAGACCTTTTTTATTAGTCTGAGCTGTCCACAGGCCTCTATATGGATGAGCTCAGTGATGTTCAGTGCTCTCTTTCTCCTTCTCTCACTCTCTGCTGTAGGAGCTTGCTACTGTAAGAAAAGAATGACTGCTGACATAACTCTAAAAAAGCACAAGGGCTACTTGTTTGTTTTGGGGAACCCATTAAGGGGCACACTGTTAGTCAGGAACTGACCTGAGTTTAGTTAGTGGCTCTAATTAGCCACTGTTTTGTTTGTATTGCGCCATGGACTTGCTGAACAAAGTACAAAGTCCTCCTGCTGCCTTGCTGATTAAAAGTGCAGGCTAAACCTGCAGTGTGTTCCAGTCTCATGCATGGTTTACCGCTTCTACTACCAGTTGAGGCAGTCCCACTTACAAAAAATGATTGTGTGTGTGTGTGTGTGTGTGTGTGTGTGTATTTTACACAGTAGGGAAAGAGTCGGGGTGGCTGATCCTGGGCTGGAACATCCCAATAAGTATGCCCTGTTGTGTGATATTGCAGAAACCAGTCAGGAATCAGCATCGCTGGAGCAGAGTGGCGCCCCTAGCTGCCAGGGGAGTAACTCCTCCAATGAGAGTGGGGATAAGGCCAGGGGAAAGGAAAGACAGATTGTGGTGGTAGGGGACTCAATTCTGAGAAACACAGAGAGGGCAATCTGTCACAAAGACCTGAAGTGCCAAACTGTATACTGCTTACTGTGCGCTTGGGTTCGGCACATCACGGATCGGGTGGACAGATTACTGGGAAGGGCTGGGGAAGACCTGGCTGTCATGGTGCACGTTGGCACCAAGGACAAAGTTAGATTTAGGTGGAGTGTCCAAAAAAAAGATTTTAAGGGCCTAGGAGCAAAATTGAGGATTAGGACCTCCAAGGTAGTACTCTCAGAAATACTACCGGTACCTCGAGCCACACCAGAAAGGCAGCTGGAGATTAGGAAAGTTAACAAGTGAGCTGGTGTAGAAAGGAGGGTTTCAGGTTCCTGGAGAACTAGGCTGATTTCTCAATAGGTAACAAGCTCTTTAGCAGGGACCAACTGCACCTAAATGGGGAAGGTACAGACCGGCTGGGAATAAGGATGGCCGAAAAGTTAGAGGGGACTTTTAAACTAGGCAACTGGGGGGAGGGTCCAGACTTAGAAATAGTCAGAGTGGAACATAGTTCGGGGGGTAGTATTGGGGGCAGTAGTGGTAGGCCGAATAAAGAACCTAAACCCGAGGTAAGCAGTGTAACAAGTCCTATATGCAAACGAGGAATACCCAACAAGGAAACAGTAGGCGTACAGACAAAACTACGTGGCTCGTTCACTAATGCCTGGAGTCTGGTGGACAAGATGGGAGAACTAGTGCTGATACTGTATGAAGAGGAATTAAATTTTGTGGGAATTTCAGAGACTTGGTTCTTGGCTGGCTACCATTCAGGGGTATTCTCTATATCGCAGGGATAGAGAGGGCAAACAAGGGGGAGGGATTTGCCTGTATATAAAAAATGACATACATGTAAATGTGAGGGATGACATTACTAGTGGATCTGGGGAGGAAGTTGAAGCATTATGGGTAGAGCTACAAAGGGAAGATACCAGGTGGAAAGTAATATTGGGAATATGCTATAGGCCCCCTAACCAGAAGGAGGAGGGGGAGGCGGACCTCCTATCGCAATTTGGAATAGTGGCAAGGATGGGAAGTGTCATTATAATGGGGGATTTTAATTATCCAGATATAGACTGGGCAGAAGGTACTGCACACTCAGCTAAGGCTCTCCATTTTCTAAATGTCCTGCAGGACAATTTCATGGGTCAGGTGGTAAATGCTCCAACAAGAAAAAAAGCATTATTAGGCCTTCTGATTACTAACAACACAGACCTGATCACAGATGTGGAAGTAAGGGGTAATTTAGGAAATAGCTATCACAGGTCAATTAGTTTCAATATAAGTTACACAAATAGCAAACATAAGGGGAATACAAAGACACTAAATTTTAAGAGAGCCAACTTCCATAAACTATGCATCTTGCTGGAAGATGTTAGTTGCGATAAAATTCTAAGAACAATGAACGTGGAGGAAAAATGGGAGTGCTTCAAAGACACACTAAACAAAGGTATTAGCCAGTGCATCCCAATGGGAAATAAATTTAAAAGAGCTAATAAAAGACCAGGGTGGCTTAACTCCGATGTAAAAGCACACATAAAAGCAAAGGAGAAGGCCTTCAAAAAATACAAGGCTGAGGGGTCTCTGTCAGCATTCCATCTTTATAATATATGCAATAAGGAATGTCAGGGTGCAATCAGGGCAGCTAAGATAGAACATAAAAGACACATAGCTGAGGAGAGTAAAAGGAATCCCAAGAAATACTTTAAGTATATAAATAGTAAGAGAGGGAGGTCAGATCATATTGGCCCCGTAAAGAATGATGAAGGTAATCTGCTTACAAAGGATGGAGAAATGGCAAAGGTGTTAAACTTATTTTTCTCCTCAGTATTCACAAAGGAAACGGGGGCTCAAGTATCCAAAACTACAATGTTGGTCCTCACGACACGTTAAAGGAAGCACCCTCATGGCTAACTGAGGATAAAATTATGAATAGACTTGAAAAACTTAACACTAATAAGTCATCGGGACCAGATGGCTTGCACCTGAGGGTCCTTAAGGAACTCACGTAATTGCCAGACCATTGTAATCTTTAAGAACAGTTTACTGACTGGTATGATACCAGCTGATTGCAGGAAAGCCAACGTATAAAGCACCAGGAAAGCACCAATGTATAAAAAAGGGCAAAGATATATCCCTGGGAACTACAGACCAGTTAGCTTAACATGAATAATTTGCAAGTTCTTGGAGGGAATAATAAGGGATTATATACAAGATCATTGTAATGAAAACGGTATCATTAGCGGTAATCAACACGGTTTCATGAAGAATCATTCTTGCCAAACCAATCTATTAACCTTCTATGAGGAGGTGAGCTGCCATCTAGATAAAGGAAGATCTGTAGACGTGGTGTATCTAGATTTTGCAAAAGCATTTGATACAGTTCCCCATAAACGTTTACTGTACAAACTAAGGTCTATCGGCATGGATCAAAAGGTGAGTACCTAGACTGAAAACTGGTTACAAGGGTGAGTCCAGAGGTTAGTGATAAATGGGGAGTACTCTGAATGGTCCGGTGTGGTAAGTGGGGTTCCCCAAGGTTCTGTCCTGGGACCAATCCTATTCAATTTATTCATAAACGATCTGGAGGACAGGATAAACAG
This sequence comes from Glandirana rugosa, assembly GCA_018402905.1. Taxonomy (NCBI): domain Eukaryota; kingdom Metazoa; phylum Chordata; class Amphibia; order Anura; family Ranidae; genus Glandirana; species Glandirana rugosa. The sequence goes on from BLSH010436261.1 coordinate 288,106, forward strand.
CTCAATCTCAATATTTGCGGATGATACCAAGCTAAGCAGGGCAATAATTTCTCCACAGAATGTGGAAACCTTGTAAGAAGATCTGAACAAATTGATGGGGTGGGCAGATAAGTGGCAAATTAGGTTTAACATAGAAAAATGTAAAATAATGCATTTGGGTACCAAGAACATGAACGCAAACTACTCACTAGGGGGAGAGCCTCTGGGGGGAATCTAGGATTGAAAAGGATCTAGGGGTACTAGTAGAGAACAGGCTCAACAGTGGCATGCAATGCCAAGCTGCTGCAAGCAAAGCTAACAAGATGTTAGCATGCATCAAGAAAGGGATCACACCTGGAATATGCCATCCAGTTTTGGCACCCGTCCTCAGAAAGGATGTCATGGAACTGGAAAGGGTTCAGAGAAGGGCAACAAAACTAATTAGGGGTTTGGAGGACCTTAGTTATGAGGAAAGATTACAAACACTGATCTTATTCTCTCTGGAGAAGAGACGCTTGAGAGGTGATATGATTTCAATGAACAAATACTGTACTGGTGACTCCACAATAGGGACAAAACCATTCCACGCAAGGGAGCACACAAAGACACGCGGCCATTCACTAAAACTGGAAGAAAGGTGGTTTAACCTTAAACTGCATAGAGGGTTCGTTACGGTAGGAGCAGTGAGGATGTGGAATCCTCTTCCACAAGTAGTGGTTTTTGCTGGGAGTATAGATCATTTCAAAAAACTCTTATTTGCGCACCTAAGGGACCACAACATTGAGGGATATACAATGTAATACTGATATAAAAGCACACACATAGGTTGGACTTGATGGACTTGTGTCTTTTTTCAACCTCACTAACTATGAAACTATGTACAGGTGAAGGTTTTTTACGAAGGCTGCTTGGAGACTGTTTTCCATACATAGATGTAAGCTGTCTCTGTTTTGACTGCTTCCATCCCATTGAGACATGTGGAATATAAATTGTTGAGAAGTCCTAGCCAATAGATGTTTAGTGCTAAGAGATGGTAGTAGTGGTAATAGTGATGCCTACCCTTTCATATTAACCCTTCCTGTAACCCTGCACCGACACTAAATCCTGCCACTGGGACCATCCGCATTAAATACAAACATTTTATGCGCTGAAAGATACCATCTCCCGAGTGCTGATGCTGTAACCTCCTGATTTAGTACAGTTTTGCTTGTATAGTAAGGTTAGTTTGCGTAATAAGCAAGGAAATTAAGACCTTTGCAATGTATTCATTTTTAGCAAGAGGATTTCACTCATTGTCTCTGGTTCAGGTAGGTAGGATACACGTCTTCTCCTTGTCACCAGAAAAACTTTTGCAGCTTTACTTTTCCTACACAGCTTACATTGCATTTTTACTTAGCACAAGCCACAGAGTACACCATAGAAAACAGGTCTGCTTCAGTTGAACCTTAGTGCAAATCCCGGATGAGCCCCCAATTGTTTTACTTTGGTGTCTAGTAAGGTTACTTTGCATTATAAGCAAGGAAACTTAGACCTCTGCAATGCATTAATGTGCTTTTACTAGATGGAAAATGCTATACATACAAAACTATTACAATTATAGGAATACAATACAAGACTGTTAGAAACAGTATAAATACAACAACCAAAATGCGACCTACTTCCTAGCAAATAAGCAAAAACTATGGTCTGTAAGCAGTAGAAATATGCTTAGAAGTTACTTAACTCAGATACAGTGGGTTCATGATCTCCGTAGGCAACGACGAACACAGGCTTAATCTATAAGCAGTTCCTGGAGATCTGGCAAAAGTGTCTTCAGGTATAGTTTTTTCTGGCTGTAGAGAACTTCCTTGGTTTTAAGTCATTAAAGAATCTCCCTGTCAGCTTATGCCGTTGCCCTTTTATTTGGAAAGTTTACCATCCCCACATGGGTGTGGCCCCTTTCCCAAAACTTCCTTTACCTGAGTCTACTATGAGAGAAACATTCTCCAATTCTTCCTCTAGATGTCATTGCTGTTTCATACATGAAAAATAAAAACACTACAGAACCCGTGCTACACAGAAAAAACTAAAAAAAAACAGCCAGCATACATTCTTGGCAAGAACAAAAGACATTGAAATATAAAAATGCAGCTCTTAATACATATAAGAGATAAAATATGGAATGCACTAAAGGAACAATATATTAAAAATCCACAGGTGCATGTTCTAAGATCTGCGCTGAAGATCAATACAGCAAACACACAGTCCACAGCCTATATTTGAGTGAATAAATGCAGAAGAGTGCAGGAGTAGGGTCCATCGCCAGGTAGGAGGGGGTTCACACAAGCCTCTTACCCCAACTGTAGGACCACTTAATGAGAAGATGGTCATAGGAGCTTTGTTGGTAACAATCCACCAACCAGGATATGCGTAACAGGTAAAGACCCTTCCTTCAATGACTTTATATGAAAACCTCGCTGGACCGGTCATCCGCAGTATGGCACATGTAATAGGAGTCAAACAAACCTCATTGTGCAGCAAGTATGAACAATTGAACTTAGTTTATTAAAAGTCAGGGTACTCACAAATATAGCAGCATGAAAAGCAATGTATCAGTGTCTGTTTCATACATGTCATAGGTCATATATTTCAGAAGGTCAAGCTATTGTTACCCATTGATTAACTTGGCTTGTTGATTTCAGTTAAATAATTAAATGTAGAACAATAGAAGAGCCCAACATACAACAATGGTATCTAAGTTCCCATTGTTTGAAGACAGCCTGTGTAATTGTTACCAAGGCATTTGTTTGAGAAGTATCCTTTCAAATAACTTGATGTCTGTTTCTAAGTCAAGCATACTCTTCTATATACAGTAAAGCCTCATACACACTAGTAGTTTTTTCCATTTCCATCGGCCTTTTGGCTAAGATCAAGTGTAGTATCTGTTCTTATCAGTTGCCAAAGGAAGCGATGCGCTACTGTCCTGGCTACGGACCAAGCCAGGGTAGCAATGGCTATGCGACTCTAGGCGTGAAAGAGACTGAAAGGCAAGTACTAAGGAGCTAGAGCCATTTGAGGGGATGGCAAAGGCTTCTGGGAAAGCTGGACGGTCTCTCCCTGACTGAACAAGGTGCTGTGCTGGTCTGGCTGAGGGGCTGGGGAAGCCTGGCCTTTTGGCCGGGCCGGTGTTGAACTGTGCCAGACAGTTGTGGATGGATGCGCCGAGTTGTTGCCAAGACAAAAAGTGGCCAGGGGCTCTTCTCGGCAAATCCTGAAGCGTAATTGGATTCTGGAAGGTGGATCCGGAAAAGACCTGGACTGTTTCGCCCAGCGGCTAAGCTGGGGGCGGTTGACGGGGTGACTGGTGAAACCGGAAAGGTCCTTCTTGCTGGTACGGGGAGGCGCTGGTCTGGCTGGAATGGCCGGGCTGAAAGAAGCCCGTGGTGTATGTGCCCCTGGAGTGGCAGTCCAGGGGTGCCGCAAATCTCACAGTGGGTGGCAACACTTTGAGTTTGATGGCACCGAGGTCACTGCACCATATACACACTTTTTTTTGCACCTGCCTCCTGGGCCGGGCCTTTTGGCCAGGACCGGAGGAATTTTTGATTCCTGGCCGCAAGGCCGGCCTTTGTTTCCCACAAAGGCACTTTCTGCACCTCTCTCCACTATCCCTTCCTCACTTTTTATTGTTGTGTTTGTTTGCTTTGTTGTGTTGTGTCACCTGATTGTTTTGGGTACACGAAGCACCGTGTGATTAGTAGGGTGTACGGTCTCTCGGGGCCTGCCCGAAAGTCTTGGTTGGCGGTGGGTATGGCCTTTTGGCTTGATCCACCGCCTCTCATGGGGTCTCCCTTCGGGGGAGTCCCACCGTAGTATCGGGGCGGCCGGTTCCGGCTGGTCGCCAAAAGAGAACTGGGGGTTGCCCGGCCTTCTGGCTAAGCAATCCTTGGTGCACGATACCTCAGTCCCCTAGGAGCTTCGGCCACCGGGGGATTAGGGTAAGAGGCCCTTCCTCTTCAGAGGGGGGCTATTGTGTACACCCATGTGCACTTTTTGTGTCTTCACTTTTGTGTTGTGCACTTTTTTATGCACCGGGTAAGTCTGGGTGTGTCTCACACCACCACGGGCTTCAAAAAAAAAAAAAAAAGTAGTTTTTTCCATTCAACACAGCAGGGCTGAACGAAAAAAAAAGCTGACAGCTCAGGTTGGAGCCGCTGAACTAACTATCCGATGTAAGTACAGCGATCTCCACTGCTGCTCTATTGTGTTCTTACAGGCCCCTCCCCCCCCCCGCCAGAACACTCCAGTGAGTGCTCTCAGCCATTGACAGAGGGTGATAGTTGGGAGCAGGATCGGCAGACCTTTTCCGGTCATGCCCTTTCAACAGAAGCCTCTGTCGGACCAACTCCAGTACACATGTGCCGAATGTCAGCCGGTTTCTATTGGACCGGCCGATGCCGCCCGACATTCGGCCCGTGTGTACTAGGCTTAGGTCTGAGAACACAATCAGAAAAACACACACACATATAGAGTATATACAGTATCTGACAAAAGTGAGTACACCCCTCACATTTTTGTAAATATTTTATTATATCTTTTCATGTGACACTGAAGAAATTACACTTTTCCACAATGTAAATTAGTGAGTGTACAGCTTGTATAACAGTGTAAATTTGCTGTCCCCTCAAAATAACTCAACACACAGCCATTAATGTCTAAACTACTGGCAACAAAAATGAGTACACCCCTAAGTAAAAACGTCCAAATTGGGCCCAATTAAACAATTTCCCTCCCAGTGTCATGTGACTCATTAGCGTTACAAGGTCTTAGGTGTGAATGGGGAGCAGGTGTGCTAAATTTGGTGTTATTGCTCTCACTCTCTCATACCGATCACTGGAAATTCAACATGGCACCTTATGGCAAAGAACTCTCTGAGGATCTGAAAAAAATAATTGTTGTTCTACATAAAGATGACCTAGGCTATAAGTTTGCTTTGCAATACAAGGTATGAACGCCGCTAGTTCACTTCCAGTTCCGGTTGGAACGCACGCAAATAGCGGCGTTCATACCTTGTATTGCAAAGCAAACGTTTTTCCACCTTTTTGTAAGTACAAATCTTATCTGCGCAATAAAATTTAGCCATACGGTACTTCACTATTGTGGATCCTTTTTCTCTTCCTATCCCATTTCCTACCGGTGACACCGTGGAAGTATGAGCCTTTGACCTGCCAGTTGACTAGCATGGGATCTTATACAGCTTTACCAGACCCCCAGACTGAAAAGCTGGAGGTCATGGTCCTGTGGTGAGTAGGATTTCTAAGGGGATATCCCACACGTGTGGAGCACTTTGGCACCTTGGAAGATTAATAATCTTAGCACAAAGCACTCTATCACTTTGTTGTGGACTATTACAGCACTATATCACTTTAATAATTTAGCACTTTAATATTGATGTAAATGATATATGTTTTGATTTTGATTGTTGTGTATCTTATATGATTGTCATTAGTTTAGTACATATTTCAGCAAATATTTTATATATATATATCTATATATATATATTATTTTTTTCACTACATCAGCAGTAATTCAGTATTATCACGTGCGAGCGCTGTAAATACAATAATAACTTTGCACATGCACTTAGTGGATTCACTTAGTATATAGCAGCTGCACAGAGAACACATTAGGTTTATATCCATCAGCGCAAAATATTGTTTTTTTTTAATTTTTAGCAAATTCACTGTTATACAAGCTGTACACTCACTACTTTACATTGTAGCAAAGTGTCATTTCTTCAGTGTTGTCACATGAAAAGATATATAACAAAATATTTACAAAAATGTGAGGGGTGTACTCACTTTTGTGAGATACTGTATACATAAATATACATATATATATATATATATATATATATCAAACGCAACACAAGTACCAATTTCTACACGTCACATAAATTAAGCATTCTTTAATTTACAACAATCAGTAGAGTACAGGAAAAAGGAACATTTCCCCAAGCGGACTGCAATGATATCTAAATATGTATGATTACAAACATTAACTGAAAAAAAAATAGAAGCATGATTGAATATAGAATGCTCAGAGATTCTTTAAAGCTAAGTTTAATAAAATAGTACATCTCAGCTAGGAAAAGATGGAATTGCACAAATATTAAATACTGGCAAGTTAGATCAATGCATTTTCATAGGATGGAGGCTGTTCACTTTAATCAACATAATGATAACTGGCTTTCTTAGGAAGCATATTGATCATTTGTGGCTTTAATTAAATGGAGTTATTGATTGCCATCCATTTTAATAGCTTAGTTCACATGGCAAAAATCACAATCATTCTGAAAAAGTGTGTAATGGTTTTACTGCACATTTTTTCAGAACTTAAATCTCTTAGCATGTATTTTTAGAACTTTAATCCTTAATGTCAATAAATTGATATCACATCATTGGAAAACAAAATATTCCATGCACATCTTCAAGTGCTTAAATGAAGTGCATTGATGTTTATCGAATTTCCTTAAAGTATTGCTGTGACATTATAATGTTTAAGGTTTAAGGCATGTACAACGTTGTAAGATTTAATTACAGTAGTGCTGTTATCCATTCATGGTTGTATCTAGTGTTATTCACTACCAGGGGAGGGCTGGCAGCATTAGGCCTGGGGGGCAAGTCCAGTAAAATGGCCCACTGAACAACTGAATCAGCTCACCATCCATGCCCACCTGGTTTTATAATAGATATTGATGTTATGAAGCAAGACAAATATGATACAATGTGGTAACATAATTTAATGTTAATAGCAACCAAGGAGGTGCAGCCTCATCAGTGTCCATCAATGCAGCCTGATCAGTGCCCTGCAGCCTGATCAGTGCCCATCAATGCAGCCTCATCAGTGCCCTGCAGCCTCATCAGTGCCCATCAATGAAGCCTCACCAGAGCCCATCCAATGCAGCCTGCAATGCAGAAAGAGGAGAGCCGCCGGATTACAAAGAGCGGGGATCTCCTGCTCACCTGGCGCGGACACTGTCATATGGATTCCCGCCTCCTCGACCCGCTCCTATAATAGACATCATCCATGGTAGGGCCGGCCCAGGGCGCCCCCCATCTGCTTGCAGTTAGTTGGCGGCCATGCCCCTGGCCCCTACTTCCTTCACAAAAAGAGAATATTGTCAGCGGGCAACGGCAGCCGGCCATTTCGATTGTAAGTTGGGGTGGCCTGGGGGGCAATTGCCACCCTGGCCCAGCCCTCCCCTGCTCACTACTGTCATTTATTATTGCATTAACCTGCCCCCAATCCACCCTTAAGATATGTAGAAGCAAGTGATTGTTTATGTTAATTAAGCTCACCTGATAACAAGCGCTCTTAACAATTTAAATTCAAAATACTAAAATATCCACATACAGATTATTACAAACATATTCTGGTGTCAGTGTCAGTTTCTCACTTCTCTGCATATAACTGCAATCACAACTGTTTTTTAGGGCCCACTTAAAGAGGAAGTAAACCCTGATGGGTTTTACTTCCACTTCATCACCCTGCAATGTAAAAGCATAATGGGCTACTATGCATCGCATAGTAGCCCACTATGTGGCACTTATCTGCATTGGAAGCCCGCGATGTCCCACGCTGTCCCCGCAGTAGGAAGCGTCCATCTTCTGCCCCTCTTCCTTCTGGGGCCGCGATCTCCAGCTCTGTGACTGGCCAGAGCCGCGTGACGTCACTCCAGCACATGCACGCGGGAGCCGCCAATCGCAGCACGATCTCAGTGAAGGAAGGGTACGGAGGACGTTTGTGCATGTGCCAATGACGTGGGCACATCAGCAGTACCCTGCTCTTGAATATCTCTGCTCTTGTATATCTCTTGAAAAGTGCAGGTTTAGGAGATATGCAGGGAACCTACAGGTAAGCCTTATTATAGGCTTACCTGTAGGCTAAAGTGGTTGTCAAGGGTTGACAACCACTTTAAACTGTAAACCTCTTTTATTTATTTATTTTAAATCATTTGGTTTGCACATACTTTGCTTCTAGCTTATATTTGTTATACATCCTAAATTATTGAAAAACCACAGAGTTTACATTTACTGAAAACTACAGGGAGAAAGATGCAGGACCCAAAACCTGCATTCACTATATCTGGTCTTCCACAGTACACAGAACATGGAAACGCAATTATTTTAGTAAATATAAACTGATAAATACCTTTTCTCATCAGCAGTATATAGCAGTCTTGTGACTTGTATCAGTTCCTGGTAAAGCTTGCAGGAGGAGTTTTCATTCTGTCACATGCACTCTCCCAAGAAAAATAAAATCTTTCTAGCAATACACACCAAACTGAGCATGTGCAGCCTGTCCCCCAGCTCTGTAAATATAAGATTATTTTTTGGAGACAGTGGAAGAAGAGGAGGATTAGAGACACAATATCAAACAGCCTTTATACACAAAGCAAAGGATTAACCCCTTAGGTTCCACAGTGAGTATAACAAGCATGCTTTACTGCATACACAGACTGATTTTATTGTTGTGGGTTTAATGACCCTCATAAATTATGGGCACTGGCTGGCATCACTACTGGGCACTGACTGACATGGCTGCTGGGCACTGACTGGCATCACTGCTGGGAACTGTTGGGGCTGCACTGATAATCAGGACACTTATGATTTGTGAGGAAATGCCGCTGATCGGCTCTTCTCTCCTCACACATTGTCAGTATAGTTAGATCCACCCTCCTTCAGTATTTTTAATCGCCATTTGATCACATGTGTATTGCTGAAGCTGGTCATATCACTATCTTTTGACCTATTTGGATGTGCATTTGCACATTTTGGATTAATGCTTTTTTTTTACAATCTGCAAGATGTCATTTACATCAAGTCACTGTCTGTTACCTGTTTCCTGCTGAGATTGTGAGTTATTGCTATCCTGCCACAGCTTGATAGGATTTATTTAGAGGTCACACTTTCACACCTAGACTGGGGAGGCAGTACAAGTACAGAACACAGTTATTTGTGCTGTTTGGCATGTTGAAAATCTGGAATGCCGATGTTTCTGTTACTTTATTAATAATTTATTAATCCTGATTTGTGTCCTAAATAAGGCCCTTCACTGTCTTACAAATACTTGTTGCTTATGGTGTTTCCAAGTCACTGTCAGGTACACTCTACAAATTTGAATCAATGTATGCTCCTCTACCACAAATTCTATGAGTACATCATAACCAAGTGGGCCTAAACCAAGAAAATAATTAGGATGAGCAAATTGATTTCATTGCACTCATTTCTGTCAGAAAAACGTAAAACTAAAAAATTGCTTAACAAAAATGTCCACTTATTTTTATTTATCTAGAAATAGGGTGCATTTAGAGCCGGTTCACACTACAACGACTTGGGATCACTTGACAGAAGAAATCCCATTGAAGTGAATGGGAGCCATCTTTAATGTACACTACTGAAGTCGTTCCGACTTCAGAAAAGGTTCCTGTACTACTTCAAGGCGACTTCTATCTGACTTGTGCCCATATAATTCAATGGAAGTCGCCTCCAAGTCGGATCCCCATCTATATTGAAGCGACTTTACAGGAAAAAGAAAATAATTTATCCAGGTAAAAGGAATGATGTCAAAAGAGATTTATTCTCTGCTTGGCCACAGGCAAAATCACCTGGCATGGAGGTCACTTTGAGTCACGTTGTAAGTCACCCAAAGTCACACAAAGTCGCGCTGAAGTCGCATTCAAATCACCTACAAAGTTGCGCCTGATGTCAGATCACCCCTGTGTGAGCCGACTCTTAGGGTAGTTTTGTTTATTTAATTTAATGTTCTTTGTATTTTTTTCCAGTTTTGATTATGTATTTGGCCAT
>BLSH010436261.1:318690-337153 GCA_018402905.1 Glandirana rugosa
GTTGTACCATATGTGAGGGGTCGGGATAATGAGAAGAGATAGACTTTGAAGTTAACAAACGGATTTACTTCACTCCGAAGACACATATCCCCTCGTACACTGGAGAGATACCGTGTCTTGAACTTGGATTCACTGGTTAGCGGTCCACACTTGTGGCAAAGTGGACTTCAATGTGAAATTCCGACCCAAGTGTGATAGGCTGTGTTTTTGCCAGTCTGAAAACTAGGATGAAACGGGACGTTGTAGCCAGGATGAAGACAGGATGAAACCGGGATGAAGTTAGGCTGACCTTACTTATTCTATAGCAGCCGTAAAAAGGAATTTATCTCACACTGGGATTGTTTGGATTGGTCAAAGGACAAGTCACTATCTCGAAGTCGGAGAAAAATCTTATCTTATTCATTCCAGTCGGATTGAAGTAGGGCCAAAGTAGGACAGAAGTAGGACCGATGTTGCAGGGCAAAGTAGGATCAAAAGTCTGACCGTTTTTGTGTCGGATAGTGTGAACCCAGCCTTAAAGTGTAACTTCAGGTGAAACGGTGTTCACACCTGGCGATTGGTCACTTAGGTTCAAGTTCTGTGCCATAGAGAGGTCACATGCTCCCCTATACACAGAAGCCTCACTTCATTTAGGCAAACAATTGAAGTTTCAGATAGAGAAGAGTAATAGGGCTGGGGAGTGTATACCATGTTGGTAAATTCACAGTGTTTCTTTAATAATGAACACAGGTACATCCAGACACCACCAGGTCCAGGCCACACAAGGTCTAGCACAGCAGCACTGTTGTCACCATAGACACTTTTAGACCAGGTCAGGTTAGCTTTAAAAAGAGATACATAAGTATATTCAAGCACTGCATTGTGGGAACCCTATATAAATATCCTTCAGCTATTCTTTGGCTTTTGATTGGCTATTGTACAACAAATACGAAGTGGGAGACAGAATCCTCAGCCGGGATGGGCAAAACAATACTTAAAACCTTTACTGTTTTCTTTTAGGATCTGTTTCATTTAGGAATCCTATTTTTCCTCTTTAACAAGTATAGCTGGTGTTGGATTATCTAACCAGTATACAGTGAATTGCTACTATCTGCTGAGTTGTATTACCAAAGTGACTACTCTGTGTGAAATCATTCAAGCATGTTACAGTTCATTACCCATAGCTCAGGACTCAGTTTTCCTATCTCTGCAGCTGCCTGAGTGCACAGCCAAGGGTTTATGGAACACAATGCAGAGCTGCCATTAGCAAGAAAGCTTTCTTCAAGGCACAGAGGTTTATTTGACACAAGGGACTTTGATGTGAAATCAGTGAAAAGAATACTTATATGGAAAATAGCCATAATATTTTAGTATTTTCTTCTCTTTTGTTTTTTAATGTGGCCCCACATGTACTTTTTTTTTTTAGAACATGTACAATCATAGCTAAGCTATTAAAATGTTCATATGATGATTGATCAAGCGCTGTGTCTTTGAGCCAGCAATGCTCAAACCAAAGTCTGCAGACTTCTTGTATATGGCTGATGCTGCCTGAAATGTGCCATATCACTACATTTCTTCTGTCTGTGCTTTTTAGGACTAAACACACAGATTTGCTTTTTTAAAGAAGTAAAAAAGAAACTACAAAGCTAAGAAGGGCAGCTACTTTACAACAGGATACTTTACAAGAAGACCTTGTTAAAATCAAATTATGGGCAGCTATATGGCAGATGCATAGCTCCCAACTGTCCCTGATTTCGAGGGACTGTCCCTCATTCAGAACAAAGTCCCTCTTTCCTCCTCATTTGTCCCTCATTTTTTCTGATCTATATAGTTGTATATAAAATGCAATACTTAGCTATCAAAAAATGTTTCCCAGTGCTAAACCCTTACATCCCATTTCTAAGGGCTCGTTTACACTTGCTTCAAAACAGGGAGTCAGACAGGCGTTGTTAAAGCTCCCTTAACGCTAGTCAAAGCCCATGTCCCTAAATAAAATGGTTGGCTTACAGCCCTAGTTACACCTTGCGTTGGCTTCCCTGAGCTTCAGCTTTGCATCAAAAATTATACCCCATGTAGCTTTAGCCTGGCTTCAGGTCCTCTTCAACGCCTCCATAGAAGTCTATGACAAAGCTCGCTTGAAGTACCTGCGGCTTTTTAGAGGCTTTAATTCAGCTTTAGCTTCGCTTTGTTTTGGAGAAATTGCAGGTGTGAGATATCAACAAACACATAGGGCATCTGCCAAGCTTCAAAAAAGCTTCAAAAAAGCCTTGTTGAAGCCTTATTGAAGCCTTGTTGAAGCCTCACTGAAGCCTCTTCGAAGCACCGCCGAAGCCTCAAAAACGCTTGTTGAAGCTGTATGAGCTTTAATGAGCATTGAAGCCGAAGCAAGTGTAAACTAGCCCTAAATTGCTGCATTTGTAAATTCCAAAAGCCAATATAAAGGCACTTATGGGTTTAACCAATCACTTTTTTTGTACAAGTCTCCTTTAAGGGAGATGTGACGGGGAGGGGGTGTCCCATGCCTACATACTTTTACATAGTTACATAGTAGTTAAGGCTGAAAAAAGACAACAGTCCATCCAGTTCAACCTATGTAGGTATACTCTTGTCAGTACCCATATCCTTGTATGTTGTACTTATTGAGATATACATCCAAGAGTTTTTTAAATATATCCATACTCCCCGCAGTCACCACTAGTTGTGGGAGAGAGTTCCACATCCTTATTGCCCTGACAGTGAAGAACCCCTTACAAATTCTAAGATTAAACCTTTGCTCTTCTAGTTTCAATGTGTGTCCCCTTTTCCTTCTACATTCCCTGAGACTAAACAGTTTATCTTTTATGCTTGGACCCCGCATTACATATTTTACTAATAGGTGTCCCTCATTCCCATCTGAGAAAGCTGGGAAGTATGCAGATGAGGTTTAAAAAATGTAAAGTTTTGCCCCTGGGAGCCAAAAACATCAATGCAAGTTACTTGCTAGGGATAGAACCTCTGGGGAAATCGAGGATGGAAAAGGATCTGGTGGTACTAGTAGATGACAGACTCAGCAATAACATGCAATGCCAAGCTGCAGCAAGGGAGGCTATCAGTTTATCAGCATACATTATAAAGGGTATCGACTCAAGAAAAAAATATATATAATTATACCACTTTACAAAATTCTGGTTTGGCCACATCTTAAGTATGTTGTCCAATTGTCACCCATCTTGAGAAAGGATGTCCTTTAACTGGAGAGAGTTCAGAAAATGGCAACAAAGTTAATAAGAGGGCTGGAGGACCTCAATTATGAGGGACAACTACAAACTTTAAAGTGATTGTAAAGGCTAATTTTTTTAAATAACAGACATGTTATACTTACCTCGTCTGTGCAGTTGGATTTGCACAGAACAGCCTGGATCCTCCTCTTCTTGGGTCCCTCTTCTGCTCTCCTGGCCCCTCCCTCCTATCGAGTGCCCCCTCAGCCAGGAGCTTGCTACAGAGGGCAACCAAGCTGAATCAGTGTGCCGTGTATCCATTCAGACACGGAGCCCCGACCAGGCCCCATCCCCTTTCTCCCCTGATTGGCTGACTGATTTTGGCGCCGCTGCTGTGTCTCGGCCAATCAGAAGGAGTGTCTGGGACAGCTAAGACACTTGTGGACATCGCTGCAGAGAGAAGGGGCTCAGGTAAGGGATTAGGAGGTACTGGGGAGGCTGCCACACACAGAAGGTTTTTTTAATCTTAATGCATAAAGATAAAAAAAACCTTCTGCCTTTACAACTCCTTTAAGCTTATTCTCCCTGGACAAGAGGTGTTTAGAAGGGGGTATTATCTCAATATACAAATCTTTAAATGGTGACTCTAACATTGAGGGGGGGGGGGCTATTTAGTCTTTAGTCTCTAAAGCAGACATACAGCTACCCAGTGAAGTTGGACTAGAGGCAGTTCAGGGCTCAGTTGTCTTAGGGAGACTAGTGTAGTAGTTGACTTGTGTTGCTGTGGGCTTGTTTGTTTGTGAATCACAACGCATTTCTCCAGCACACTGTCATTCACAACAACACAAGTTGCCAGCTACTACTATAGTATGTCTCCCCTGAATAGCTGGCAGCTGGGTCTGGGCTCAATGTATTCTTTCCATGATTTTGTGTTTGTGCTGCATAGAGAGCCTGATTGGGCTCAATGAGGGTTAACAAGCTCAGGTGTAACAGATGAAGCACTCAGGGCTCTATAAAACTCCCAGGTTACTTCAATAAGGGGCTCCACCCTGGAACCAGATCTCAGTGAATTGCAGACTGGGGAACAGCAATACCTCTGAATGGTGAGTTCAAGTCTGTGTGGCTTAAAGCCTCTGTTTATTTCTATGTGACCGCCAACTGTCCGGGCAGCGGTAGGCTGTGGCAGAACAAGTAGTCAGGTTCCTGTGTCTTGGTAGTTACACACCCAAAGCGGCAAGGGTTTATTTTCTGCTTTGTTTTATTTTACCTGTTTTGATGCCTGCACTTTGTAACCACAGACATGTAAATAAACCATAGTTTTTGCTTTCACAAAGACCCTGCTGTCTGTACGTGCCTACTTCACTGTGCTGTGACCTATGCAGGGGGTTCTGCACACCCTGCTACTGAGGTAATCGCTCACAGATGGTGGAGGATTGTGGGCAGGTGAAGTAAGGCCAGCATGGAGACGATACTGAGACAGTTGGCGGTCACAGAAATAAACAGAGGCTTTTAGTCACACAGGCGGACACATTTTCGGCCGGGAATTTTCGTTCAACGGCCTGTCGTCCAAAATTCTTACCATTAGTACGCTCCTTTCGACATCAGATTATGATTTTTCGGCAGACAAAAGCTGGACATGCAGGCTAGAAATGTTTTTACGTACGACGTCACAACGTCTGATTTTTGTTCCCTTAGTATGGTTTCCGTACATAAAAAATAGTACGACCAAGACTACGCATGCTTAGAAACGAAAAAAAAGATGCAAAAATATCTAAAACATGACATCACTTCTGATATTGAGTTCGGTTGTATGAAAATTTTCGTATTGTTAGTGCGCTTGTCACTTTCGACATGAGACAAGCAACCAACAAAAAACAAACGTTCTGTCATCCGAAAATCCAATCGTGTGTATGAGGCTTTAATCTCACCATTTAGGCTGGGTTCACACTATCCGACAAAAAAACAGTCCGACTTTGATCCTACTTTGCTGTGCGATTTACGGTCCTACATAGGGTCAAAGTCGGACCGTTTGTCTGTGAACAGGGATCCGACTTTGATCCCGACAATGCCAGGCACCTTGTGCTCTGAGGTTCTTGAAGGGGAACTCCACGCCAAATTTTAAAAAAAAAATGGCATGGTGTTCCCCTCCAGGAGCATACCAGGCCCTTTGGTCTGTTGTGGGTTTTAAGGGAACCCCCACGCCGAAAAAACAGCGTGGGGTCCCCCCCAAAATCCATACCAGACCCTTATCCGAGCACGCAGCCCGGAAGGCCAGGAAAGGGGGTGGGGACGAGCGAGCGCCCCCCCCCCCCTCCTGGACCATACCAGGCCACGTGCCCTCAACATGGGGAGTATGGGTGCTTTGGGGCAGGGGGGGCTCTGCGCCCCCCACCCCAAAGCACCTTGTCCCCATGTTGATGAGGACAAGGGCCTCTTCCCGACAACCCTGGCCGGTGGTTGTCGGGGTCTGCGGGTGGGGACTTATCGGAATCTGGACACCCCCTTTAACAAGGGGGCCCCCAGATGCCGGCCCCCCACCCTATGTAAATTAGTATGGGGTACATCGTACCCCTATCCATTTACCTGGAAAGAAATATGTACAAAAAATACACCACACAGCTTTTTAAAATATTTTATTAAATCTGCTCCGGCGGTCTTCTCCCCTCTCCGGTGTCTTTTCTTCGGCTCTTTTGCGGGGTCTTCCATCTTCTGAGGGGTCTTCTGCTCTTTTTTTAAAAAAATATGGTGTGGAGTTCCCCTTCATGATCCCCAGAGCACAAGTGAAGACACTGATACGACTTTGATCCGACTTCAATGCCTTTCAATGGACTGAAGTAGGATCAAAGTCGGACAAAACTAGTACAGGAACCTTTTTCAAAGTCGGTCCGACTTTGAAAAACACAAGTCGGAGCAGTTAAGACGGCTCTCATAGGGAATCATTGTTTTTGTGACGTAATGCGACTTGTGCTCTTCATGTCGGTCCGAGAATCGGACTAGTGTGAACCCAGCCTCAGAGGTATTGCTGCTCTACAGTCTGCAATGCACAGAGATCTGATTCCAGGGTGGAGCCCCTTGTTAAAGCAACCTGGAAGTTTTATAGAGCCCTGAGTGCTTTATCTGTTTCACCTGAGCTTATTAACCCACCCTCATTGAGCCCAAACAGGTTCACTACACAGCACAAACACAAAAGCAATCAGTGTACAGCATAAACCTGGGACAAATATAGCTCCCACCCTGGACTCAACCCTTAGATTTTCCTGGCTTACCGGCACAATATATATATATACACAGAGTGGGAAAACACATTTAAAGTTCGTAAAAAAACATTTAATCTGAAAAATAAAAAGTACAATAAATTTGATCCAAACTAATTCAGGAGTCCAAGCAGGACCAGTAGGGTAGAAGCACATCATTTTTTTGTCAATAACATAACCTAGAATGAAGATTTTCAGAAAGGACCCAGTTTATTTTGGTTGGACAGGGGTTGGACAGGGATGCAGACAGAGAAGGGCCAGTCTTCTTCGGGATTTTCAGATTATATTATATGCTTAAAACAATAACTCCGGTCCATGTATATCATAGATTCTCAACCCCAGTCCTCGGGACCCACCAACAGGCCAGATTTTAAGTATTACCTTGGGGAGATGCAGACTAGAATACTGCAATCACTGAGCAGCAAATTATATCACCTGTGATGCATTTCAGTTATCCTGCAAACCTGGCCTGTTAGTGGGTCCCAAGGACCGGAGTTGAGAACCACTGATGTATATGAATATGAAGAACAACACACAGGAGACATTTGAATAACACATGAGATATTTTTTCTATTACGTAAAGTTTTCCCTTTCTTTAGAGACTCAGAACCAACTTCACATTCATCTCATGCCTTCGCTACTGTCTGCCTCCACTTAAAGTACTCCCATTTAATGCTGTTGCATAAGAGTTTTGTGTGAAAAGCTACGAAAGACACTGTGTGGGCTGAGGAGTGATTATCACCTGCTTTGAATATATCAGACAGCGTGTAGCTTCTTGAAAATAATAATTGATCACCTCAGTGCCAGCTCATCGTTATCTGTCTTAAAGTAGAAAGAAAGGCTAAACTATAAACTAACTTTGAAATGTTGGTTCTGCAGTGCTTCCCATTGCCCTGAATACATTTTCTAATTAAAGTGGTAGTAAACTTCAGCATTCAAAAATAAAAAATAGTAGCGCATTCTGAAATACTTACCTTAGAATGAAGCCCTGCAGTGGCACGCTGTCACCGCGGACAGGGCTTCCATCTTCACCCGGTCTTCTTTTAGGGTTGCCACCTCATCCCTTTAAACCTGAACACATATGAATTACACAGGTTTTGAGGGGAATTTAATGCAGATAAGGCACCAAGTGGGTTTAATCACCACCTTAATCAGCCACAGAACCTGTGCAATTAATATGTGTTCAGGTTTAAAGGGATGAGGTGGCAACCCTATCTTCTTTTCAGTTTCGTGGGCTCCAGCAGCTTGAATGGCTGAGCCATGATGATGTCACTCCTGCAAATACGCACTGAAGTCATAGTCACAGCACAGAGCTCTGAGGGAACTGCACGGGTGGCCGTTCCTTCAAAGTGCATGCGCCAGTGACGTCACTGGCTGCCTAAACAGCGTATATCTCCTAAGTAGTGCACGTTTAGGAGATATTCATTTTACCTACAGGTAAGCTTTATTATAAGCTTACATGTAGGTAAAAATCACAAAGCGGACTTTACTACCGCTTTAATTGCAATATCATTTTCTAATTAATTACAATATAAATACTCTTTTTTATATTATCTATTAAGTCACGTGACCACAAAGCTTTGGCTCTAACTCTCTCTGAGCAGCTGGTATGGTTGAACTCTCTTCCTGCAAACAACACCTTAGAGCAAGGCGGATGACAACACTGTACTATGAAAAGGTCCTCCTGTGCATTACACAGATGAGCCAGAGCTTTGCAATCACATGACTGTATAGAACAACAATTAATATACGACATATACAGTGCAATTTATTAGAAAATGTAAGCAGGGCAATGGAGAGCACTTCAGATACAAATATTAATAGTTGCTTCCTTTCTACTTTAAACGAATTTATGCTGGATACAGTAATAATTTGACCAGGGTATATTTACCATAAAGGAACAAGTGGGCCAGTGGTTAGGGCAGCAGGACAAGGAGGCAGAAGCAAGCCTTTATAGTTTAATGGTGATGACATTGTTATTAAAGCTGAACTCATAGTAGATGTAAAATACACATATTAAAGGGGTTGTAAACCCTCAATTTTTTTCACCTTAATTCATTCTATGCATTAAGGTAAAAAACCTCCTGTTGTGCAGCTGCCCCCCAGAGCCCCCCTTTTACTTACCAGAGCCCTATCGTTGCTGCACCAGGGATAAGCACACCCTCTCCAGCTGGTGTTTCGGGTCATGATTGGATAGATTGATACCAGGGCAGCTATTGGCTCCTGCTGCTATCAATCAAATCCAATAATGCAGGAGCCGGGGGGTGAAGCCAAGTCCTGCTGTCTCTGCCAATGGATGCAGCAGCAAGACATGGGAGCATGAGTGCCCCAAGGGAGAGCGCTTCTCTGCCGGGGCACTCGGGAAGAGGAGGAGCCAGGAGCGCCGCTGAGGGACCCCAGAAGAGGAGGTTCGCAGCCAATCTGTGCAAAACCAACAGCACAGAGGAGGTAAGTATGACATGTTTGTTTTTTTTTGTTTTTTTTTAAGCTTTACATATCCTTTAATGCAGCGCTGTTTTCACCTAACACATCTTTGTTTTTTTAATGCACCTAGTATATATGCCTACATTTGACTTGGTGTCAGCCCTGTATAGCCGAGATCTGACTGGGAGTGGGCAAAAATGTACATTAAGCTTGCAATTCATTGCTCATGTGCTAACAAGGAACATGCTATTAGGAGTAGAATGAAGGCCCCTTTACCTCATAGGGAAAGGGAGCCTTGACTGATGGGGGCATGGCCAGGAACTGGGCACAGTTACATGCAATATGTAAAGTAGCGCAAAACAATTGGCTACTTAGATGTGGAGTGAGGAGGCTGAGTCTGAACTTTAATAAAACTCCTCACTGAGGCAATCATATGAGCCTTGAGGAACCACAGCTGACATGAGTTGCCTGCCCTCCCGCCCTGTCTATGGTGTTTGTCACATCTTTCTCAGCAGTGTTTTACCTTGTCAGCGTTAAAAGTTGCCCTAATGGGCTATGCCCTTGATTGGATGTTGGGTCAGATTAAACTCTGTCCAGCACTCATGGTATAGACCTTATATCACACCTGAAGCGACCCAACTTGCAGGGCGACTCGAGTCGCCCCGCTCGAAGCAACTTCAGTGCGGCTTGCAGAGGACTTCTCTTGGAAGTTCCTTAAGGATCAATTTAAAGAACTAGGCTGAAAGTTGAAGGGTAGGACCTCCAAAGTGATATTCTCTGAAATATTGCCTGTGCCATGCACAACACAGGAAAGGCAGGGGTAGATTAGAGAACTGAACAGTGCCGGCTGGTGGGTTTTTGGGAGGGAGGGCGGCAAACAAGCAAGCAATTGCCCTACCCCCCCCTCGTGGCACAGCACATCTGGGGGGTGGGGGGGATGTGCTGTTTCGGCACTGACAGCACCCCCCCCGACCCCCATGGTGCAGCACTCAGTCATTCAGGGGGAGGTGCTGTTGGGACACTGACAGCACCCCCCCAGGCGCGGGGCTGGCAGGAACTCTGAAGAGCACCCCCCACCCCGCCCCGCCCACAAGAGGTCTGGCACTTACTGTGCTTTGTCTGTGGCTGTGTCCTCTCCTCCTGGTTGCGGGCAGAGCAGTGGCGGCAGAGGTGCTTGTTCCAGCGGGCGTCTCCGTGCTGTTTCCTCTTCCTTTCTTCCTTAGCACCAGGCTTCCAATAGGATCACCTGGCGCTTTGGCCAGTCGGGAAACAGGTCTCACAGACCTGCCTCCTGATTGGCGGGCAGGAATGTTAGTGTCAAAATAGCGTTAATTTTTTCGCCATGGTCACACAATTGGGTGGGATTGGGGCGCACTCTCTGCGCCCGGAGCCCACCCTATTTTGAAGCCTATTAGAGGGTCTGGCTGTAATCACGTGCTTCAAAATACACACCGCCTATCCCCACAATTGTATTTCATGCCCCGGGCATCCTGAAAGGGGCCGGGTGCATGGATAGGGGGGCAGCGGAGTTGTTAGGGGGTGTCTCCCGTGCACCTTCAATGCACTGGCTGCCACTGGAACTGAATGTGTGGCTAAAGGCTTGGTGTAAGAAGGAAGGATTTGGGTTTCTAGAGAACTGGGCTGACTTTTCATTGGGGTACAACCTATATGCTAAAGATGTTTTGCACCTAAAAGGAAAGTGGTCTGCTGTGCTGGGGGAGAGGTTTATGGTAAGGCTGGAGGAGTATTTAAACTAGGGTTGAGGGGGGAGGGTGAAATAGAATTCAATTGGGCAGACAGGTCAGTTAGGGGTCAGACATTAATGGAGGGTGGAATGGGGATAGATGGGGGGAGGGCTATGCCTGATGACAAGAAGGTTCCCATGTTACAAACAACCATTGGAAGTTATAGTGCTATTTGTACTACCTTAGGTGTGTACAGCCTATTGCATTAGTGTGTGCACCCAAAGCTTAAACACACATTAACAGTATATTTATATACACACACACACACACACACACACACACACACACACACACACACACACATTCTTATAGCAGAGCCGGTTCAGTGAAAGAGAAGTATGATAGCTCTTCAATAATAGTGGAACTGGTCAGAGGGAGATATTTCCCATCTCTCCACCGCCACACAGAGCAGTAAAGCTAATGTGCTTGGAGTGATTAGGGTGTGCCCAAGCACACCTAGCACACCCCCTGCGCACACCTATGTGTACTACTAAAAAAGATATGCAAAACACAAGAGCAAAATTTGGTCATGGATTAAAATGTTTGTTCACCAATGCCAAAAGTCTGCAAGAAAAATAGGAGAGTTGGAAACTTTGGTGCATGACCATAACAACATGATTTCATTTAATTTAGCTGTAAGCAACAAACACATACAAGAAAGACAACATCACTTAACTTTAAGAGAGCAAATTTTCCAAGGATGAGGGCTGCTCTGCAAGTTTTGGGAGGGAATATTGGCATCAATGAACACAGAACAGAAATGGGAATTCTTCAAAAAGACTGTAAGTGAACACAATGCAAAATATATTCCCATGGGCAATGAGTTTAAAAGGCTAAAAATAAAGCCTAAGGTTAAAAAATAAAAAAGCGTCTCACAGCCAAAGTTAAAAATGCTCTAAATAATAAGAAAAGAGATTTTAAAAACATCAAAATGAAGGCTTACTATCATTGTTTAAATATTACAAAGAATATAACAGAATATGTAAAAAGGAAATATAGAACACGGACATTCAAAACGAACGACAGATTGCAAAAGAAAGTAGAACAAACCCCCAAAAATTCTTCAAATGTATTAATAGTGAAAAGGTCAGATCTGAGCTTGTCTGCCCTTTCCAAAATATTCTGGAGTGGGTGACTGGGTACAAAGAGAAGACAAATGTATTTAATACATTCTTCAGCTCTGTGTATACAAATTAGCATATTAAAAAAATATTTTAAGTAACAGACAGCATGGATTCATGAAAGACATTCATGAAACTCATGTCCATAATATGAATGATATTGACACAGCTCTAAATGAACCATTATGGCTCAAAATCAATATGGTCTAAAAATATTTAGACAGCATAAAGGTGAATAAAGCACCTGGACCAGATGGCATTCACCCTCAGATCCTAGTGCAGGATATACTGTATACTTGGTGCACATGTTGGGAGGAGGTAAAGACCAGTAGAACATACCACTGTATCTAGTATCCATAGATATGGAACAATATATATAAACAGTACACAATGAGTATACATAGTCTCTAAAAAAAAGTCCATAAGTCCATACTTGGACCCACGGATCCTAAAATAATCAAGCTCTGTCATTTCAAAACCATTGTTTCCAATCTTTAAAGAATCTAAATGGCTGGCATAGTATCATTGGATTGGCGTAAGGTCAATGTGGTGCCTATATTTAAAAAGGGATCAAAGTCTTTACCAAGTAACCATAGACCTATTAGGTTAACTTCTACAGTTGGAAAGATACTGGTGAGTTTAACCACTTCAATACCATGCACTTAGAACACTTCCCTACTAGACCAATTTTCAGCTTTCAGTGCTGTTGCGATTTGAATGAGAATTGCGTGGTCGTGCGACGTTGTACCCAAACAAAGTTTTTATCATTTTGTTCCCACAAATAGAGCTTTCTTTTGGTGGTATTTGATCACCCCTGCGGTTTTTATTTTTTGCGCTATAGAAAAAAAAAAGACCGAAAATTTTGAAAAAAAAAAATTTTTCTTTGTTTCTGTCACAAAAGTTTGTATAAAGTACATTTTCTCCTTCACTGATGGGCACTGATGTGGCTACACTGATGGGCACTGATGTGGCTACACTGATGGGCACTGATGAGGCTACACTGACGGGCACTGATGAGGCAGTACAGATTGGCACTGATGAGGTGGCACTGATAAGGTTGCACTGATGATGGGGCACATATACAGCACTGATGAGCGGCACTGACAAGCAACACTGACGGGCACTGATACGTGGCACTGATATGCGGCACTGCTGGACACTCATAGGTGGCACTGATAAGTGGCACTTTTAGGTGGCACAGGTGGGCACTTTTAGATGGCACAGGTGGGCACTGATAGGTGTCACAGGTGGGCACAGGTGGGCACTTATAGGTGGCAGTGGTGGGCACAGGTGCAACAAGCACTGTTAGGGATGGCACTGGCAGGCATCATACATGGGCACAGTGCCATCCCTACAGTGCATAATAATGCCCTTACCTGGTGGTCTAGTGGGGGCTCCCTGGTGGTCCTGGGCGGCCTCTATGGTCCTTCCCTGGTGGTCCTGGGCGGCCTCTGTGTGATGTCCGGGGGGGGCTCCCTGATGGTCCTGATCCGGCTCCCTGGTGGTCCAGTGGGATGATCCTGAGGGTGGTTGCGCTGAGCAGCACCCCCCTGTCTGAAGAGCAGCCGATCGGCTCTCCGCTGCTCAGGTCTGCAGACCTGAGCAGAGGAAAAGCCGATAAACGGCTCTTCCTATTTACACTGTGATCAGTCGTGATTGGTTACGGCTGATCACATGGTAAAAGGCTTTGGATCAAAGCCTTTTTCCTCGGTCGGTAATGCGGTGGGTCAGCCTGACCCACGGCACCACCGATCGCCGCGATGCGCGCCCCCAGGGGCGCGCGATCGCGGATTATCCTGAGGACGTCAATAGACGTCATCGCGGCGATCGGTGGTGCCGTGGGTCAGGCTGACCCACCGCATTACCGACCGAGGAAAAAGGCTTTGATCCAAAGCCTTTTACCATGTGATCAGCCGTAACCGATCACGACTGATCACAGTGTAAATAGGAAGAGCCGTTTATCGGCTTTTCCTCTGCTCAGGTCTGCAGACCTGAGCAGCGGAGAGCCGATCGGCTGCTCTTCAGACAGGGGGGTGCTGCTCAGCGCAACCACCCTCAGGATCACCCCACTGGACCACCAGGGAGCCGGATCAGGACCATCAGGGAGCCCCCCCCGGACATCACACAGAGGCCGCCCAGGACCACCAGGGAAGGACCATAGAGGCCGCCCAGGACCACCAGGGAGCCCCCACTAGACCACCAGGTAAGGGCATTATTATGCACTGTAGGGATGGCACTGTGCCCATGTATGATGCCTGCCAGTGCCATCCCTAACAGTGCTTGTTGCACCTGTGCCCACCACTGCCACCTATAAGTGCCCACCTGTGCCCACCTGTCAATAGACGTCCAGTCAGGATAATGAACCCCCCGCCCGGACGTCATTTGTCAATGCGCCGGGCGGGAAGTGGTTAATAAAAGACCACATAGATGAGTTCTTGCTAGAAAAAAATATTTTAAGTAACAGACAGCATGGATTTATGAAAGACAGAAGTTGTCAAACAAACCTGATTTCTTTTTATGAGGAGGTGAGCAAAACTTTGGATAGAGGGGTGGCCGTGGATGGAGTATACTTGTATTTTGCCAAAGCATTTGACACATTACCTCACACATGACTAATGTGTAAGGTAAAGTCTACAGGTTTGGAAAAGTATGTTTGTAAATGGATAGAAAACTAGCTCAAATACAGAATTCATAGAGTAGTGGTTCATGATTCTTACTCTGAATGGTGTAGGGTTGTTAGTGGTGTACCCCAAGGTTCCGTGTTGGGACCCTTACTTTTCAATATATTTATAAATGATATAGGGGGTCTGGCATTAAAAGTACCATTTCAGTCTTTGCAGATGACACCAAGCTATGCAGTGGAATAATGTCCTTACAGGATGTCTTCAACTTTCAAGCAGACCTCAATGCACTATTTAACCACTTCCCGACCGCGCTATAGACAAAAGACGTCCACAGCGCGGTCGGGTTATTCTGAGTGGATGTCCATGGACGTCCTCCAGAATCGCGCTTCCCGCGCGCCCCCTGGGGCACGCA
This sequence comes from Glandirana rugosa, assembly GCA_018402905.1. Taxonomy (NCBI): domain Eukaryota; kingdom Metazoa; phylum Chordata; class Amphibia; order Anura; family Ranidae; genus Glandirana; species Glandirana rugosa. Next base: position 333,447 of record BLSH010436261.1, read on the forward strand.
CACGGGAACATCCGTGACCGTCGGGTCCGGGGGACCCGACTGATCACGGATCACGGTGAATGGCCGCTGTGAGCGGCCTTTCACCACGTGATCGCGCCGTGCAATGACGGTGTGATCACATGTAAACAAGCCGGCGCTTCCGCCGGCTTTTCTCTCTCCTCTCCGCACCGATCGGTGCATTGTGAGAGGAGAGAGGGGGGAGGAAAGACGTGTGCAGTGCTGTGGGCGATGTGTAATGCCCACAGCACTGCTAAATGACATTTAGCAACCCCCACCATCCATCAATCACCCACCCAGCCATCCACCCCATCCATCCACCCCCCCATTCTTAGCGCATCCATGCTCAGCCACCCATCCATCAATCCATCCATCCTCACACAGCCATGCTCACCCATCCATCCATGCTCACCCATCCATCCATCCATCCATGCTCACCCATCCATCCATCCATGCTCACCCACCCAACCGTACTCACCTAGCCATCCATCCATGCCCACCCATCCATCCATCCATGCTCACCCATCCATCCATGCTCACCCATCCATCCATCCATGCTCACCCACCCAGCATCCATCCATGCTCACCCACCCAGCCGTGCTCACCCATCCATCAGTGCTCACCCATCCATCCGTGCTCACCCATCCATCCGTGCTCACCCACCCATCCGTGCTCAGTCATCCCCACCCGTGGCTCATCATCCCCATCCGTGGCTCATCATCCCCATCCGTGGCTCATCCATCCCCATCCGTGGCTCATCCATCCCCATCCGTGGCTCAGCCATCCCCATCCGTGGCTCATCCATCCCCCATCCATGGCTCATTTGTGCTTCATTTATGCTCATCCATACCACATCAGTTCTCATCCGTGACACATCCATGCCACTACAGTGCCCATCCGTGCCACTACAGTGCCCATCTGTGCCACTACAGTGCCCATTCATGCCACTACAGTGCCCAAACTTGCCACTACAGTGCCCACCCGTGCCACTACACTGCCCACCCGTGCCACTACACTGCCCACCCGTGCCACTAAACTGCTCATCCGTGCCACTACACTGCCCGTCTGTGCCACTACAGTGCCTATCCATGCCACCACAGTGCCTCACAATAGTGTAAAAGGCAGTCAAATTAGATTTGAAATGTAGGCCCCTAGAAAACCTGACGGTGCTCCCTGCATGTTGGGCCTCTGTATGTGGTCAGGCTGTGTAAAAGTGTCACACATGTGGCATTGCCATACTCGGGAGAAGTAGCAGAATATATTTTAGGGTGTCATTTTTGCTAGGTACATGTGGTGTGTTAGAAATATTGTATAAATGGACAACTTTGTGTAAAAAAAAATGCGTTTTCATTTTCTTTCCACATTTTCCAAAAACTTGTGGAAAAAATGACATGTTCAAAAGACTCATTATGCCTCCTAGAATATACGTTGGGGTGTTTACTTTCCAAAATGGGGTCATTTTTTGGGCATTTCCATTGTCCTGGTGCTCCAGGACCTTCAAAAGTGCAAGAAGTAGTCACGAAATTATATGTGTAATTTATGCTCCTAGAACGCCTGATGGCGCTCCCTACATGTTGGGCTTCTGTATGTGGCCAGGCTGTGTAAAAGTGTCACACATGTGGTATCGCCATACTCAGCAGGAGTAGTAGAATGTGTTTTGGGGTGTAATTTGTGGTATGCATGTGCTGGGTGTGAGAAATAACCTGTTAACATATGACAATTTTGTGAAAAAAAAAAAACAAAAAAAAAACTTCATTTTGCAAAGAATTGTGGGAAAAAATTATAACTTAAAAAAATTCACCATGCCTCTTACTAAATACCTTGGAATGTCTTCTTTCCAAAAAGGGGTAATTTGGGGGGTATTTGTACTTTCCTGGCTTGTTAGGGTCTCAAGAAATGAGATAGGTGGTCAGTACATCAGTTGTGATCAATATTCAGTGATTGGCACCATAGCTTGTAGACTCTATAACTTTCACAAAGACCAAATAATATACACAAATGTGGTTTTTTTTTTACCAAAGATATATAGCAGTATAAATTTTGGCCAAAATTTATGAAGAAAAATTACTAATTTGCAAAATTTTATAACAGAAACAAAGAAAAATTATTTTTTTTACAAAATTTTCGGTCTTTTATAATTATAGCGCAAAAAATAAAAAACCCAACGGTGATTAAATACCACCAAAAGAAAGCTCTATTTGTGTGAAAAAAAAGGACGCAAATTTCATATGGGTGAAGTGTTGCATGACTGAGTAATTGTCATTCAAAATGTGAGAGCACTGAAAGCTGAAAATTGGTCTGGTTAGGAAGGGGGTTTAAGTGCCCAGTGGTCAAGTGGTTAATTGGGCAACTGTGTGGCAAATAAGGTTTAATACTGATAAATGTAAAGATATGCACTTGAAGGCTAGGAATGTGCATGCATCATACATACTAGGGGGAGTACAACTGGTGGAATCAATTGTGGAGAAGGATCTGGGTGTTCTAGTAGATCATAAGCTAAATAATGGCATGCAATGCCAAGCTGTGGTTACCAAAGTGAGCAAAAACCTTTTTTTGTATTAAGAGAGTCATGGACTGCAGAGAGAGAGAGACATAATTTTGCCCCTGTACAAATCATTAGTAAGACCTCATCTGGAATATGCAGTTCAGTTTTGGGCACCAGTTCTCAAAAAGGATATTGGGGAACTGGAGAAAGTGAAGAGAAGGGCATCCAAACTGATAAGGGGCATGGAGGAGCTCAGCTATGAGGAACCATTAGCTGAACTGATATTATTCTCTCTTGAGAAGAGGAGATTAAGGGGGGATATAATCAACATGTATAAATACATAAGTGATCCATTTTAGTGAACTTGGTATTGAGTTATTAACTTTAAGATCATCAAAAAGGACAAGGAGAAAGAGCTGTGGAAATGTGGAATAGAGGTTGTTCTGGACAGCTCAGTAGATAGTTTTAAGAAAGGCCTGGATTCTTTCCTAGATACACATAATATAACTGGATACTAATAGTTGAAGGTAAAGTTGATCCAGGGAACATCCGATTGGCTCTTGTGGGATCAGGAAGGAATTTTTTCCCCTCCTGAATAGAGTTGAGCGAACCTCTGGAAGTTCGGGTTCTGCTGGTCCGTCCGAACTTCGGGACAAAGTCCGGGTCCGGGTCCGGACGGAACCCGAACGATCGCACGGACAACGAACCCCATTGAAATCAATGGGGACCCGAACTTTTATGCACAGAAATGGCTGTAACAAAGTCCTGGAAAGCCCTAGAGGGCTGCAAAAGGTAGTAAAATGGGGGTAATGGTAGGGCAAGTGCCCTACAAAAAAATGGGGACAGGGAAATAACTGTAAATATTTTTAAAAAAATAAAAACATAAAAAAAGCAAAAATGGAGGTGAATGTGGATCATCTTCAAACTGTGTCTGAAAAGTATTAATTAACGGTAGAAGCCATATAACTGTTCTAAAATCATCTTCAAACTAGGGCAAGTGCCCTACAAATAAATAGGGATAGGGAAAATAAATTAAAATCAAGTAAAAAAACAGGAAGGGGGGTGGATGTGGAGTAGGAGCCTAGAGGTTGACTAGGCCGTGACCGTGGCAGTGTAGGTGGAAGTGGCGGTGGTAGAGGAGTAGGAGGAGGTAGCCAACATGGTTTTTTTTTTTGTATTGAGGCCTATTCAAAAAAAGAAGTATATGAACGGCTGTGTGAGTCCG